>KB695601.1:0-12074 GCA_000349165.1 Anopheles christyi | reverse complement strand
AAGTGGATTAGTAAGGCTAAAATTGAGCGCCCAGGTTTGTGAACGCATTTGAAGAAGTGGTGTACCGTTGTGAGGAGCAGTTCTGTATGGAATGGAAATGTTTTTTTTTCTCTCTCTCTTTCTGTTCCTATTATCAGCAGCTGAAGCTTTGCTAATGATCTGGAAGGCAAACTGTGTGCGGAGCACTTGTGACTACCGTGGCCATGTTTTTCGAGGCGAACTCTCAATCAATCGTGGCTGTAAGCGAGTTACAACAGCTTGTGAGAAGTGTGTTTAACTGGTTTTGTGTGAGCTAAAAATAGTCAAAAAAACATTAGAATGTGGTACAAAGAATGGAGCTTTATTGAGTTGAGTAGAGTAAAGCAATAAAATAGTTCAGCTATTATTTTATTATTGTTTTGTTATTGTTATCCATTTGTGGAACAGAATCCAGTTATGTTTGAATAACAATAATTTATTGTTGTGAGATCGTTAGTAATTTTATAATTTATTCAAGCAGTGGTGCAATACTAGTTGGCCATTATTACGCTCGTTCACCTGCTCGATGAAAGTTGCTGACACACTGCGTGCATTTAAATTGATTGGAAATGTGTTTGAACAATACATCACCGTTTTATCCGTTGGTGGTAAATGTGCACGTTACCTCGACCAGCGTTACACTGAACATATCAAACATAAGCAAACACTACTCTACACAACAAGGTCCACTTCGAACTCGAGCGTTTGTTAGTGTGTACCCCGGGTGGAAAAATATACATTATGAAAGCGTATTTGTGATATGGCAGACCTTTAGCAAGCGGCCCCTCCACAAGTACAGCAGCATGCAGGGAAACATGAACCAGCCAGTGAGTGAGGTTAAGGTTAAAGGATAAACATTGGGTGTGCCTGGCTCTAGTGCATGAAAGCAATTTGGTATCGGTCTATTCTTCTTCCTCTTCCTCTGCCATTCTTTCACTGTCGTGTCCGGTTATCATAATTGTTTTACGGCACGATGCAAGCAAGGGACGTAAATCAGCTCCTTCCTAATGGAGTGTACTTTATTCTGTCATAATCAATTCGGAAGACCCATTTTGGTAAGGTTTGTTTGTCTGAGAGGGGTTTATTTGGTGTTGGTGAAAGGGGTTTGTTTGTTAGCGAGTGTTATCGTTAAGCACAAGTTAAGATGATTTTTGTTCGCATTTATTTTCTATTTTGTAGACAATTGTACTGAGAGTGCATACAAAATTAACTTGTGCTTTTTGCAATTAATTTTCAAGCAAACTTATGTGGTAAAGCATAACTGCACCGTATTCTGGGCATTGTTTCGGTGGAGATTGGTTTACCTTCAGAACAATGTAGCGAACCTCACCATCCTCTCAAAACTCGAGCTGTGTTTACTGTAATTGAGCTTTTGTTGGTCAGCAGCACGGTCAATAACTACCCACCGGGAACAAACACCCTCAATGGTGTACTCTCATCCCCATGCTACGCTATTTCCAATTACCTGTTCATCAAACATCCTTCCCACCCAACGGCTGCACTCGCGTAAACAAATCCGATAAATGGTATTTACAGCAGCTCTTCCCGTTTTCTCGTTCTCCCAGCTCGTATTGCCAGCCCGCGAGCCATCAGGTCGGTTATCGGCAGAACAGCTCGCTGATAGATCCTTTCCTAGCCAAAAGTCCCCAGTGGGCTGCGTTCGATCGATTCAAACGTGTGTAGTCATCGCGGTGGTCGTTTGTTTCCACATGTTTACAGCAAACATGGCAAACAACGGCACACGTGACATCGCTGGCATCTCGAGGGGCAGGAAATGGTTTTCCCGGTCGGTCAGGCATTTCTGCTTGCCGGTGCCGTTCGTTTCCGGCTGCTCCTGACGTTTAGTAACGTTGATGTGTTTAAACCACTGAAGCAAAGCACTGCCGGCTGATCCGTTGAATATTGAGTTACGGGGTGTGGTTTGTTTGTATGTATCATGAAAACCCCGTTTGGGAGTTTAGCTGTGAGTGGTTGCTAGAGCAATAGTTGCAACATTTTCAATTTAAAATGTTGACTTTGATATGTTTTTGTGGTTGTTTTGACATCACCGTAAAAATGGTTAACAGTGCACAATTTCAATTTAGATTAACCGACCGGAGTGGTTGAAGCAGTTGCAATTTAATGAAATGAAAAAAAATGTGTATCCTTTTTTAACAGTTGTTCCTTCAAACTAATATATGGTGAGTTGGCTAAAGCGAAAAGTGGTTTTCGTTAACTGTTTGTTTGCTTTTGTTATTGTATTTTTAAGTAGATTCTCTCGAATTATTTCAATCGAAAGGAAAACATCACTTCAATTGAAATCAACAGCACTTCATCTTCATCGCAATGAGCTTAATATTGTTGTTTTATGCTAATACAGTTAACGGTGTAGCCTCCACGAAATTCAAATCGATTTTCATTCAAACTACATGCATTTCATTTGAGTTCACCCTCATCGTTTGTCGTCATGCCATGGAAAACATTAAAGAATTTATTTAACAATCATCACAATTAAATTCTTCTACACTCGCCTCTCGCGCTTGTCTCGCCCGTTACTCATTACCTTTGTTTTGAGTGTGCCACAATAGCGCCGCTAATTGCTGCACCGAATGGCCTTGATCGATGAATCGATAAATCTATCCTCCGGGAAGTATAAATCTTCTACCGCGGCTTGCCGCTTGGTTGGAATGCTTCTGAAAGTGAAACTATTCAGTAAGCAACGATGCAACCAACACGGATGGTTGTGTGTGTGTTTTTGTGAGTGGACACGTCCCAGCTGCATGGTAGAGGAGACCGAGATGAGACGACCAAACAAACCCAGACAGCAAATTAATAGGAAAGTCACTGTAATCCTACACCAATGCTGATTAGAGACAGGAAACAAAACGCCATCCAACTATGCTACCAGTAGCGCAAACCCCGCCCCCCTCCCCCCAACATCCCTCAATTTGCTGTCGTGTGATCGTCCTGTAGAGCTTCATCATTGATGGACAGTGTGGAGCGATGATGGCCGACGGCGTCATAAGGGAACGTGGCACAACAGGGCAATAGAATCCCCATGCGGTGTAAACATATGCGTCGTCATGGATGGGATACGATTTATCTGTTCCTACCGTTTCACGGAGTTTTATGTTGAGACAAATCTTCCCTCAGCAAATGAGTTTGGTCGTTGCATGTAGGCAGCAGTATAGTGCAGGGGGTTGGAAACTGCATCAACTGCGTTGGTCGTCCTGCTGGAATGGATTGTAATCAATCAAACTGATGGTTCGTCACCCTTTCCCTGGTAGTTGCCCATCTTTCCTGAATAGCTGTATGCTTCAATGGGGAGCATTTTTACGGGTTCGTTTACCATTTCACATCATTCTGTCAAAATTCTTGGAAACAATTCACATTATGCATGCACATGATAAAACCGTAAAATCTTTGCCTGTAGCATAGGATGTTCAAAAGAAGGAACGGAATAAAAAAAGGGCAGTCAATTAGGATTATTTCCCAAAGCAAAGAAAATCACTGTTTGATTGAATTGATGGATTAAACATTCATTTAACAAGAAAAGTGTCATATAAAGCTAAATGACAAAAAAAAACTAGGAAAGGGAAAATTGTCCCTTTTTGGTCCCGGAGCATCATGATAAGTTCATTAGACAGCAATCTATGCATACTCACGTCTTGGTGGTGCTTATCTATAACTGAACAGAGAGCTTACCTTCTAGAATATAGTGTGCCTTGTCGAATCCAGAAAACTTAGATATCTCAGCGATTTTCCTGTTAAAAAGTTTATTTATATTACTTTAAGCTACCTGCTGAAATAGATGAGAATCTCTTTTACGCATTCTTACTTAGCGAATCGATCTTAACGTTATACACTGATAGCACACGAACTCTTAAAGCACCACCACTAAAAGGTTTTCTTATCGCGAAGTAATCTACTTTTAACGATAACTTAACTGCAATTCCATTCGTTTCGTCGTAAAGTGTCGCTTGGCTTGGTCAAACCGCGGCAAATTTAATTAAAATATCAATTACAAGTTGGTCCTCTGCTTCATTTTCTCGCCCTCTCCCTGTCGTCCCCTTTGTCGTGTGCTATTTTTTTGCTGCATTTTGTAATGGTGATGGTTGAGATGCAGCATGGAAAAGCATGCTCTTTCCACTTCTGTAAGATTCAATGCTATCCAATTGCTTCACGGGAGAAATTTTAATGAGAATTTTCCAGCCCCACCACCGGGAGCTGTTTGGGGTTTGGGAAAAGGATAGATTTACACGAATCTCGAAAGCTGTTTGCTTGATAGCGAGTGAAATGAATTTCCGAATCTTTGAAGTGCGTATGCATTGTTCCCTTTGGTGTAGCACATGGTTGTGCTCGATTGATGTTGATGTCACCGGCTTTTGTTCTAGTCAAATATCATCACACCGTAAATAGCAGCGAAATTAATGTTGATTTTACTGTGAGCGGACGTATGATCCCCAGAACAGTCTCACTGTGTTGTTTTGTTGCTTTCATATGAACAAATCAAAACGTTTGTCACAAATCGCAAATTGTTTTCCACAAGCACGCCCGCCAATCGTGTGACTGTCGTTGATGAACCAAAATGGCAAACAAATTACGTGGTGTGCGAGACAGGGCGAAAATACTTACACTACAATATTTTGTGCAGTGATGAAAAGCTACACCCTCACTAGTGTTTGCTGTATCGTTGCTATCGGCAAGCTTTCACTACCGTGTCAGATGAACGTCTAGGTCGATCCCATCTCCGTCTCACGCCGCCCCCCAGCCTTTGATCGTCAGCCGAGTGCAAATAAAAGTCAATCGATTTTTAAACGAAACAGTCACATTCAATCAAAAGCGGGAGTGTAGGCACACGCACACACACTCATGCGTTCGCTCGCAAGGAGCGTCTAGCATTTTGTTTGTGTATGTGAACGCAAGCGTCAAGCAAAATTCCAGCACGTCAGCATCATTCGGTCGGTAACGGGGATATCGTATCGATGGAGACGCTTGGTCGCTTTCATCGGCTGTATGTGAAACCCAACACTCGCTTGCTTTGATGCCTGAAAATGGTGCAAGTTTCTTTCGCATTTCTGCGCTGGGAGATGGGGCAAAGCGAGAGTCACAAAGTGTGGCTTGATTGGGTGCACTGGAAATGGTTGAACTGTGTACATCGTATCTCGCATACGTGCATGTGTATGTTTGATGAAACCGTTTCATCCTGTCACCGAAGAGAACGATTGGCATTGTTGGATGTTGACCCTTTTGTTGTGGGGGTGAGCAAACAAAAAAAAACATAGTAGAAGTAGCGAATCCATCGCACGTGAGAACAAAAAAAAAAACTGCCCCACAACACTAGTGAAGCAGTGAGTCAAAGTATGGTTCTGCGTGTTTATACAGCTTCTCGTATTGGTTTCAAAGTGGAATCGAATGTGTAAAGGTTTGCGGCGGTACGATCTGTTTTTCAACGCGTCGGTAAACCCGCAGGACATGTTGACACTGGTGTGACAGTCAATAATGGTGCCAATAGCAGTGGGGTGTGATGATTTTGGAGGTTGAAGAGGAGGAATGTGTTGTTGCTACCGATTTTTGTATCCGCAAAGGTGTGCAGCGTAAGTCATGCCGAGTGAGTTTTGTAAGGTAGAGGTAGAAGACAAAGAGAGTTAGAAGTGAAGTACAATGAGCTTGCTGATTCTTCTTCTTATTATTTGGCCCAACAACCATTGCTGGGGTCAAGGCCCGTCTAAGCCACTAGTGTGTTTGGCTTTCTGTGACTTGTTTATCCATATAATGATAATCAATCCTGCGTATGGGATGCTGCAGTAGCTGTCCAAATGGGATTCGAACAACGTCGGGCCTCGTAAGAGGCCTACACCTTTACCACATGACCACGCCGCCCTTGTTGTCGTTTGCGGTTTGGAACGATAATTAAATACCTGATCATTTAATACTTCCTAATAAATGCGTATAAGAATGATGTTTTAGCTCGTTCAATGTTAAAGAACAATTAAATGCTATCGAAGAAAAACACCATTCATTGTATTTAAAAAAAAACACATATGTACACAAACTTAAAAGACAAACATCGGAAAAACGAGAGAAGAAAACAAAAAACACTGTCGCTTGCACAAAAGGATACAACAGGTATTGTCTAAATATTTGTTTTAGATTTGCCAAATAAAAAAACCTCGATAGCCCACGTCATATGGCAATCTAATTATTTGTACGTACGTTTCATCTGTTTATTTTAATTTGCCTGCCAACAAAGTCATCATTTTCCGTTGTGAAATTCTGCACCACTTCATTCATTCTATTTCGTTTTGGGGTTGTGGTGTGTTTGTGTATGACAGAGTGAATTTTTGTGATACTTGAACGGAATGAGCCATACCCTTCTTTACACCAAAATTCCGGTCCATTACAACCGGTCTACCTGGGGCCCAAAACCGTACCTTTCCCTTTTTATCTTCCTGGTTGCTCCCCCTGAACATACGCACTTTCCTGCAGCAGCATGCGTTAGAAAGGAAAAAGGTTTTCCATGGCAAGTTCACTGGTTTTCAACAGGCGCGTTCCACCCTCACCGGTAACATTGTGGGCGATGTGGTGTATATACGGTTCGGCTTTTGCCGAATGAACGGATGGTACTCCAGAGAGTGCTAAAAGGGCAGAAGGGTTTGGGCACTGGTTCGGCCCCGGGAGAACGTCGGCATCGAGCAAACTAATGTGGAACATGTTTTTGATGTTTTCGGCGTGCACAGAAGCACTCCCGGTGCCCGGTAGCTTTTCATTTTTCACCAAAACAGCATTTAATTACACTCGCTCTCGTCTCGCCGTCTCGTTTTCGCCCCTGCAGACAAGAAACTCCGTACCGGATCGTGGTGGACTCGAATTATAAGACTTTGAATCCTGTACGTGTTTAAATTTCTGCTACGTTTTGGCTGCAAAATGGGTTGAAGGGGTTTTTTATTTAAACGAAAAAAAAAAAACGGAGGCCATTGTTATGTTCTGCTGTTAGGTATAATTATCAGCCAGAGAAAGTAAACTCACTCGTCCGAAATGAAAACGTTTTGTGGTTCGAATTTTCCATTTACGCATGAGTTTTCTATACTTTTATTGCGAAGGGGATGGAATAGACAGTGGGCCCGATCCATTACTGTGCAGCATTTAGTTTGTAAAATTTACTTGTCCCTTCGTGCACATTCAATGTCATTTATGTGAGAGAGGAAGTGTACCCGTTCCTTCTGTATGAATGCTACAGTGACTGTTTGCATTAATGGCTGAGCAGAGTGTGTGTGTTTTTGTGTGTGACTTTGTTTTGTCTATGATTATGAGTACTGTGTTCGTGTCCCAGCCTGAAGGGAAAATTGGAATGGACATAAAAAGTAATATGTAAAGTGTTTCGTATCGTTTCCTTCGTTCATTTGTTTATGCGTATAAACAAACATTGCACGGTGGTGTTTATTCTTTTGCTTAAGGGCAACACACCAAAAACCGCATCCTAGTTCGATACGAATTGACTGCGGTTTGCAAATGTACTTGGTCGTAAATTTTATACTAAATAATTATTAGTTTTCTCTGTTTCGTTATGTTAAATACTGCCAAGTGTCCTGTGTACACGCAACGCAACTCCTGTGCAAGGTAAATTGTAGGGCGGGGCTGATTGCTTTGTTTATGCTGGTAAGTTTATGCTGCTTTTCAACCCCCCATACATCCATTCACCGTCTTGGTGTAGAATCTTAATTATCAATTTTGTGTTGCGGTACATTGGTGCGATTGGCACGTGTTCCTACCTCGCACGCACGGCTTGTTACCCCTTTGTGAAGCTACTCTGGGGTTCGATTTCGTTCTCGTCGGTGTGGTATATGAGTGTGGTAACCACCGCTACTACCCCTTTGCGTAACCCAACTGCTTCCGAGGGTGATCGTATTTCATCGCCGTCATCATCATCTTCAGCTTAGGTTTGTGCTTTTGCGTTGCTGTTTGGCGAAGTGCACGGGTTATTAACATATGATCCCAACCACAAATGTGGCGTAACCATGGTTGCGCGTGAGGTAAATCAGGTAAGTTAATTTGCCGTAAATGCAAATCAAGTAATTAACGTCTAGTGGCTGTTAAATGGGATGGTGAATGGGAGGTAAACTTGAGCTCGCTCAAAACATATTTGTTGTGATGATAAATTAAACTTCTGAGAAATTGTGACGAAATTCTTCTGAACCTTACCTTTGAACAGACTGTTTGATCATGTTCCCACTAAACGTAACTTCAAGTAGTTGCCATATTCATCGGGCTGCCATCCAAAAATTCATCAATATTCCCCGGTCAATGCCATTAGCTTTGCGTGAGGAGGAAAAAACACAAGCACCAAAAATGGCAGATAAATTGGTTGCATGCAAAAAGGGATCCAATTTACCGGGCTCGATGTTGACCGGATATTGCCTGTTTCGTGCCATTCGGTCCTCTCTTCGCTGGTGGCATGTGTGTTTTAGTTTCCCTTTTCCTATCCCATTCCAAACGGTACTGTGAAGTACCCGAACCTACTAAATCGTCAATCATTCGCAGAACCAACCAAACCGCCGGCTTGACGGAGCCATTATCGTTCGTATCATCGGGAGCTTTCACCTTCTCGGGTCCATCGATTGACCAAACCGACTATTATCCCATCTTTTTTTTTTTTTGAGGCGTTAGGGTTTGAGAGTTCTGAAATTATCCTTGCCATGCCGCTTCCACGTCAACAATCCGTTGCGGTCGAGTGGACACTCTAGAGAGGACGTCTCTAAAACACATCCAGAAAATAATGGAGAGCGTCATTGTTGGGTGGACGCGGCAGAGAAACTCGTCTGTTGTGTATGCCCCCTTAACGACAATCTTGCCACTTGTCGTGCTTTCTTATGTCGTTTAGGTTGAGAAGAACTTTGAATGGTACACCCCTTTACTCGAGGTGCTGCCTCAATTTTTCCGATCATCCTCACACTCAGAACATAAGTTGTTTCGAGTGTTTTGGGGTGTCCGTTACGGTAGCTTTCAGCTGCAGCCCGTTTTGCGTAGCACGAATAAATTTAACCTATTTTTTCAGTCTAGACCCAGCATAATGGAAATCATCCGTTTTTTTTTACGACCGTCACTATCGAGGGTGTAAAAATCGCATAAAAGAAAACATACAAATCATTTTAAAAGATGAAAAGAGTGGGACATTGTTGAATAGCGTAGCGTGGCGCAGTAAGGTGCTAAGGTTACGCTGCTGGACCGAACGGAAACAGTCTTGGAGAATGAGCGGAAGGGTAAGAAATTTTCGAGAATTGTTGCTACTGAAACCTTTTGAATGCCTTTTTAAAATAAATATTATAATAACTCATTCTTTCAAAATCACATTGATATTTCTATGCCATTTTTGTACGAGCAAAAACATTCTTACAAACAAATAATCTTCACTTATGGATAAGACTTATCTATAGAGCTCCCCCGAAAGGCAATTCACTATCCGTTGCTCTTTTTCTTTCCCATTTACCCATACTCTTCTAGCCGACTGTTTTTCCCTTTTCCATTAGGAAAAACCTTTCACTCACTGTGGCTGATGTGTGCGGTTAAGGATGGGGAATGACCGACTGACGCAAAATAAATAAACTCGACCAAAATATGATCCCTGCAGTTCGGAACCCCGGATCGTCGTACACACTGACTCGAAACACGGACCGTTGCTTCGTGTTTTCGGTCCCAATGCATGGTTTTTGAAAAATTGCCAACTAGAAGTGTGGGGCCCAGTTTTAGAGGTTGCTTTCTTCGCGACTTGGGAGGAGAGGAGTCGTTTGTTGCAGTGTCAGCACCACCATCAGAACCGTCATTACCGTCTTCATTTCCCTTTTTGCAGGTTGGGTAAAAGGGTAGTAAGTCCGTTTAGCCGTACCCGGAAGGGTAGTTCATTCCATGTCCTTTGGAATTCCTTTTGCATCGTCGGTAGGACTGGTGACTGGTGGTAGGATTTCGAGATGCCTTATCGTGATGCGAGATTCCGGGCCGCCCTCCCATTCCGTGGTGAAGCATTTGATATGTTGTGATAATTTCGTCGTATTTCATTTCCAAGGCAGCAGAGGGCTGTTTGTGCTCCTCTTTGTTTTGGGTCTCCGTTTACCGAAAGCATCCGATTCGACCATTTCGGTTCATTGTTGTCAGAGGGTTACTGTATCCTACGTAGGTTGAACATTTTTGTCGCAGAAAGGTAGAAAAATTAAAGTGGGAGAAAAAGAAAAGGATGAGTTTACCCTTTCAGTTCATCCAATCACTAAGCAAGCAGATAATCTTACCGGGAAGAGTAAAAAATCGGGAAAGTGGTTGCATTTTCATCTCTAGCGAACGTTTTTCCACGCGGAGACAAACTTTTGCTTTATAACTTATCCGCTGGTTAGTCAACAATGTGTGGGGACGTTCGTACTAATTACTAATTCATGCTGCATTCCTAATGAGATATTTCATGTGAAGTTGAATCATGTGTTGAATTGGTTGAACATTTCAGTAAATGTGTTGATTGCACAAAATATTGCATTTGATATGAATTGAATGATCCAATCAGCTCCTAGTGAAGAAAGGGATGCACTAAAGCTTGAACTTTGCTGTAAAATTGGTGTGAAATGTTAAATTGCATTCGAATAAAATCGCATAAAAAACAAATTGGTTTGTTTCAGTAGCGCATACTGCAACTCGTCCCATCCATCAATCGATCAATCCGTCAATCGGTTTCGTTCGCACTCGGTGTGTAAATCGGTTCGTAAATTGAACCTCATCCTTATTGGAAATCCTCCGATACGTAGTGAGCAAGACGGGTGCTCGCCATTTCAGCTAACCAGGATTGATTAATTACGAGTTAGTTTGTATGTTTAGTTTCGTTCCGCACGCTTAGCTCGCTTTTAAAACGAAACGGAATGGTACAGGTACAGGAAGGCGCAACGGGTGGCGGATAGGGTGGTGTAGAAATTGCAAATCGACTTCAAGCGCTTCGAGCCAAATGGACAGCTATCAATTAGTCGACGAAATTGGACTCGCAGCATAATTACAAGCCCCTATTCCTGTGGGTGTTGCCATCATCGTGACGACCGGTGGAAAAGGATAATTGTAACACAGAGCGAGTTACAAGGAACCACCCGACGGGGTATGACAGAGAGGGTGGCTTCCCGCTGTCCGTTCAAAAACGGGTTTGTGCGTTGAGTCAGATATTTTGACTTGATGGCGATTGGTATTCGCGTAAGCGCTTAATTTACTGGGCGTAGAGTTTACTGAATTTGTGCTGCGGCACTAATTAACGCGAAAGGTTGAGTAAGTTCGTACAGTTTAAATTAAGTCCAGTTGACGTTAGTTAGTTTTGCGCCAGTGCTCAATCATGGTGATGAGGCGGAACAGGTTTTGATGACGGGCTGTGAGACCGAAATAAGATCAACGATCAATGGCAGATGCTTAATTAAGGGAAGGGTGCGCTGTTTGGCGACAGACTGTGCCAATCAGTTAATCAGTTAATTAAGGTTAATGGTAATTAGTTATAGAATTGCACTGCGG
Organism: Anopheles christyi; assembly: GCA_000349165.1. Lineage (NCBI taxonomy): Eukaryota > Metazoa > Arthropoda > Insecta > Diptera > Culicidae > Anopheles > Anopheles christyi. Next base: position 554 of record KB695601.1, on the reverse strand, counting down.
AAGATAAGTTTGCATTGATTTTGACAACAACGAACGCTGGAATTTAAGCTTTAGTTAAACAAAATAAACCACGCAAAGCTTTCATCAAAATGTGATTTTTTTGTCTAATTTGTTCAAAATGATTTGTCTTCTTATGAAGTTAATTTATATTATTAACTATCCTAAATTTTCCTTTTCTCTATGTTGTTAATCCCGGACATAACATGCACCCAAATGTGCCAGCCGCTCGGTCCATGTTAAGTCTGCGGAAAACGTGCAACATACAACATGCATTAAACTGCTCCAAAAAGTATCCATTTAGTACGCCACTTAATGATTTCATGTATGTTCGTCCGATCGAACCAATCTACATGACCACGATAACGACGCTGTACACACACACACACACACACACGGGTCAAATGTGATTCCAATCGTGTGCAGGAAATGGAGCATAACTACCCAAAAGGCAGCGCAAACAAACCCATATCCCCCAAACACACACAGTTCCAGCAACACCGAAAAACCGTTTCAGTTGCTCGACGCAATAATTGCCACATTTATTGCCGGGAAAC
>KB695590.1:0-11977 GCA_000349165.1 Anopheles christyi | reverse complement strand
TTCTCAATTCGGTGTGCTCCAGTTTACCCCTCTCCCTTCGTATCCATCAAAACCTTCACACATTACATCACAATTACTTGCAAAACCCTGTGCCATTTCCCATCACTTTTCCATTCCCCCTTTTGTTCTATTTCAAAGTTAAACATCAGGCTACATCAGTATAATTAATATGCATACCATATATTGTTTGTTGAGAGTGTGTGTTTGTGACATTTTTGATAATGAAACGCTTTTTTTATGATTTGTGAAAAGCGCAATTCTATCATATATTTGAATATCTTAGAGATTTGTTTTGTTGGTTCTTTGGGGGTAAGATTGATTCTCTGGTTTTGTTATATTCTTATTTATACGTCTTGCAAAAACGCACAAACAGACACTTATTTCCAATGTGTTTTTTCATTGTAGTTTGATTTCTTTCTTTTTTTTCTTAGTTAGATATTTGTTATTCCTTCTGTGCACTTAGGCATAGTTAATAAGATAATTACCCGCAACGGGGTTGCGATTTATCGCTGTAAAGAGTATATAAAGATTCTTCTTAGCTGCCTTCTAAAGGACGCATCCTTTTCTATCGCTTACTTTCTAGAATCTAGTTTAAATTTAAAAAATATACCTTGAATCATTAATAAACTCTACGCCTTTTAGAATTAATAGTAAAATCAGGAGAGCCTACTATCGATATGATAAGTTACGAGTAGTGTAAATGATATTGTCTAAAAGAAAACTCTTTACCTTAAACACAGTTTTAATTGCAACAAATAAAAGGGGAAAACAAGCCCACACGTACACACAAAATGGACTATTGCAACTAAATTGCTTGCCTTGCTTAAATTACGATTGGTCAGTGGAACATTGATTTATGTGCCTCTTGGCTGTGTATATCAAATGCGATCGTAATGCAAACATGAATCAACAGTTACAATACGCTTTTGTATCGTTTTTATTTTTGTAGATAAATCTTTAACATCAATATCGGTTTGCACAAGGTACGTCCTTCTATGCTGCATTGACCTTCATCATAAGTGGATTTTGCAACATTCATTTCCTCTTTCGGCACACACTCGTACGCTTACAATACAATTTCTTTGGTAGACACCAAAAAATGCAACAATTTCAATATCATATATCCTTTTTTTTTTTCATGGATAATACACACAAACTCCACAACGTGTTTGTGAGTAGTTGTTCGGTGCATAATAACGACTGCATAATGTATGTGTGGCTATGTGTAGATGGAAAAAGGATCACGTGTAGTGTTGTACAATCATACAAAATATTAGCGCATACACTTTTGTCTCTACGCATTTTGCTATTATCGTCAGTCTTGGGATGGAAATAAGTGTTTCTCTTCTTTTTTTTGGCTTTGGGCATACAATCACACGACATGTTCCAGCGAACGAGAGCGAAAGAGAGATTGTGATTGAGTAAATTGTATCTTTCACTATCTCCTGTATTGTGCAATAGAACACACATGCACACGCACACCATTTTGAAAAGAGTTCAAAAAGAACAGCTTTTATGGAACAGACATGTTATAGGGAGTACGAATATGTGCTGCAAGTTTGGTTGGCGAGTTGGGCACAAGCTGCTCCAACCGCTTTCCTATCTGCCATCTCTCTGAAGACGACTGAACGGTATGATTTAATGTGCATTTGCTCCCATATATCTTTGTAAACATCTAGTTCTTTAAACATTAATGTGTGATTATGCTCAACAACAATAAAGACCATCAAATACAATTAACGATTACCCCATCTTGAGTGAGTATGGTTTGTATGGCTGTGCTTTGGATAAATATATTGTTTGTAACAGGAAAGTTTCCTTTAAATTTTCCCGTTTTTTTGTTGTTGTTATTGTTCCAAACATAAAACACACTCCTAAACCTTTAACACAACTCACTCTTTCCTTGTTCGCTTCTAAGCTCTACACTGATTTACGAAGGTTTTAAACGTCCGTTGAAATCGTTGCCAGACAATCCGTCTCGACCGGCTCACAGGGTGGTTCCGCATCGTTCTCCCGTTTGACCGCAGCTCCTGCAAACGTGCAAACACAGATTGCAAGAATTTGCTTCAAGAACGTTTCAACAACAGCGGTCAAGATATGTGGTAATAAAAAATAAACGCACTCACGCATAAAATGCACTTCATTTGCATGCACAAGGAAAGGTTGCAAGAAATGTGGCAAACACAGAGAAAATTTAAACGGAAACGGAAAATACACATCACAACAACGGTAGGGCCCATGCAAAAAAGTGTTTTGTTGTGTACACATAATGGAACCAAAAATGTGTCTACGCAGTCACAGGGGCAAAATGAACTGAACGTGGAAACATTCATGCAACAGTAGTAGTCAAACACGGAACGCCTGGCAAACTTATAAAAAAAATGAATGACAAATAAAATAAAAAAACGATAAACATTGCTTTACAAGTCTGTAAAACTCATAAACCCACAATTATGTTTAAAAAGTGAAAGTAAAACAATAATTATTTCATACTACAAAAATATCCTTATCGAAACATGCAACATCCAGAGAGAGAGGGAGCGCTTTATAAAATACACCAAAGAGGGCAAGTGTAGATCTTCGCTTTGGGGAAGATTTTAGAGATAAAGGTTCAAATGAATAATTCAAAACAAAATAAAGATCTACGCAAACTACTTCTTAAAATGAACGACCACCTTTTTACTAACTTCTTGCCCGTACTATTCAATGCAAGGGTAAAACAAGAACCAATATCGCTACCGAATGATAAGACACTTGCTACGGAAACACTCACCGGAAGCAGCACTGCTCAGCACGGTAACGGAACTGCTCTCCTCCAACAGGTCTATACTCGGTGGGGGTAATGGAGGCGGTGCCGAATCGACCGTCTCATGCAATCGTGCCGGTATTGCTGGTGGCAAGTTTGCACACACACCACCACCACCCGAGGATGTTAAGGATGAGCCAACAGCACCACCGCCACTGTTGCCCGTGTACATGGGCGAGAGCGCATTGACGGTCGGTGCGACAAAGTTTGACGCGATCGGCGATATCCCAACGGCGGAGATGATGCGCGATGAGTTGCCAAAGTTTTGGTGTGGGGCAGGGTAGGGTGGTGGAATGCTTGTACTGCTGTTGCTGGCAATCCGTCTGTGTGCCGTTTGAGCTAAAACAGGAAAGGAAATAATGTTAGAACAATTACTCTAGTATGGTCTCCGGAGAGTCTTTAGCACACTTGCCATAGTTCGGTGGAATGCGGAAGGAGCTACTCTCCGGCGGCAGTTCCATCGGTGGTGGTATTTGACTAGGTGCATCGACGGAACTTTCCAATATTCGGCTAGCCAGTACAGGGCGACCGTTTGCATACATCGACATCGTAGCGTTATAGTTCGGTGGATTTGGCAGCATGCCGGAATGATGAACTCCTCCGGCCGTAGTTCCACCCGCAGTTCCCGTAAAACCACCGGGTGCGTGTGCAGAGGGAGGTGGATATTGCGGTGGACCCATCATACCCGCAGTTGTTCCACCAGCCCCACCACCACCACCACCAGCACTGGTAGTTCCAGGTGCTCCGGCACCGCAACAGTGGGCCGGTGATTGGGAGGGGCTAATCGTTATGCCCGTACCGTGTTGCAGATAGGCCGTATGTGGATGGTGAAAGTGAGAGAGCGTACTGTTCAGATGTCCCGCTAGTCCACTGTGATGGTGCTGGTGGTGATGGTGATGGATGGTGTTTAACGGTGGCGGTAGGATCGATCCCGCCGACGGGTGTCTCGGTTGATGGGGACGAGTTTTCGTTTGCTCCGATAGTGAGAGCAGCTTTTTGACGGCTTGCGGCGATGCGGCACCAAACTTCGGTGCACCACTGTTGCCGCTGCTTGCGCTACCAATCGACAGGCTGCTCATGCCCAACCCGAGTGCACCCTTTTTGCCCTCGCTCGTCGAGCTGGTGCTCGATGTTGTTGAGAGCGTTGGCGATGGGTAGCGCTTGCGAACTTGTACCGTGTTCGGTGTAGTACCGCCCTGTGCTTCACACTCTAGCGACAACCGGTGCAGCTCGTCCTCGTCCGTAATGACCTTCATATTGTTCAGGTACGCCTTTACCCGTCGAACCATTTGCGCTTCCTCGAACATTTTCTTCGGGTTCGGGGCGGCCGTTGACTTCTTCCGCCGCTTCACCGTTTGGCTGTGCACGAACGCTGCGGCGACCGATGAAACGGGCGGCGGAGGTGGTGCAGGAGGGGCGAGCATTAAATTCCCACTGCCCGACGGTGCTACCGACATCTGGTTGAGGGCCAACATTGCCGAGCTCGGTGGCTGACATTTGTACTCGAGCATGGTCAGTATGTCGTACGGCGAGTTGCACATGTGCAGCAACGTTCGAATTTCCTTCGAAATCATGCGCAGCTTCTCGAAGTTGATCAAACTGTCTATCTTCGTGTCGTTGCCGAGATGGATAAAGGTTAGATCCTTCTTCACCACCGGATAGAACGGGATGACGGGCTGCTGTGCGTTCAGCTCCGTCTGTATCAGCTGCCGATACTTGGACATGTTGCGGGACGGATCCATCAGGTCCTGCAGATCGTTAAACAGCTTCTGATACTTTGACGGTAGCTTTTCCCATGTCTGCCGCAATCGGCTGACGGCCGCATGCCCCAGTCCGCTAATGATCGCAAACAGGCTGTTAAAGTTCTTGCACTCCTTGCAGTGCCGGGCGATCTTGATGAACTGCTTGATGATCTTGCACCGACGCATCATGTTGTGCTCGCTACACACCTCCGTCACCACCCAGAACATCTCCCGGTTGACCAGCTCGGCAAATCGCACCAGCATCGGCTTCCCGTACCGGCTCTTCAGATTGAACAGATCGTCAATGTACTCGGTCGACTCGATCTGCCGGAAGATGCTAAAGTCCTGCAGCGTCAGCTGTATTGCCAGCTCGTTTGCGTTCAGCTGCAAAAAGTGAACCGCACTTTCGCGTATTAGCTCGGGCGCTACATCATCCGGCACGAGCGTCTCCGTAATGCCGTTCGTTTTCAGATAGTATCTCGAGCTGAGCCCAATGCGTTCGGCTAAATTTTGCAGCTGATCGGGCAGTCGGCGCTGCTTGATCATACCACCCTCGCCGACACTGACCTCACACAGGGAAAAGTTCGAGCTGGGATCGTGTATTCCGAACTCCTGTAGCGCCAGCATCACCACCTCGTGGGCGGTTGTTTCCTTGTGCACCAACAGGTATTTGCACGTCTGGTCCGACTTGTACACCTTCAGGATGTGCTCGGGGAAATCGCTTGACCGCAGTTCCTCGTAGTACATAGTGCCCGTCTTCGTCGGGATGATCGCTTCCGTCGATTGGGCCTTCGCCGGGGTGCAGTGGTTTTCCCGCAAGTCCGGATTGCTCTGGTAGGTGGAGGTCGGTGGCGTTTCATCCGAGTCCGCCGTCGTAATCGAGGACGTCGATATGGAGGACGCTTGGGATGAGAAGTTTACACTGATGCCCGACGACCGGTCGCTACCACCCTCGTAGCTACCGCTGCCATTGTTGCTGTTGCCGTTGTTGGCGCTGCTACTGCTGCTACTGTTGTTGCTGCTGCTGTTGTTGTGGTTGTTGTTGTGATTGTTGTTTATATTGTCATCCTGGAAGACGCTATTCTTTGGCAATAAGTTCATCTTGATCAGCGCCTTCTGGATGCGCTTTTTGCCACCGAGCGTCATAAAGCTGCCGCCCTTGTTGTTGTTCATCTGGGAGGACGAGGACGGTGTCGATACGCCCGAATCCTTCCGCCCGTACTCAATGTCCCGTACGGGCAGCGGCATCAGGAACTGGCCCGGCGGCAGTAGCCCCCCAACCTTGTCCACCAGATCGAGCGATTTTTGCGACTGCAGCAGATCCGTTCGTAAGCCTTTCTTAAGGTCTATCTTCAGCTTGCTCGAATCACCGTCCGCATTCGACAACATACCCTTAAACGCCCACAGATTGCTCTTCACCGTAATGCTCAGGTGCGTGGTGCCCATCAGAATCTCCAACGCACGCGCACACGTCACATGCTCGAAGCTTTGCCCATTCACCTCCAGTATTTGATCGCCCCGCTTCAGCCCCGCTTCGTACGCTTTCGTTTTCGGTTCGACGCGAGTTATGAAGATACCGCCCGGACCACCGGAAATTTGAAAGTTAAGATCTTCATCTCGTGAGCTGCGCGCGAGCGTTACATTTCGCTCCCTCGCATTGTGCTGCGCGTACACATGCAGCAGCCGCAGCTGCTCGTACATGCTTCGTTTCTCGAGCGCCGATTCGAATATTTCCAAAAATTCCATCATCTGCGGATCTGTGTCGAAGTCCGTAAAGTGATTGTTTACCCACAGCAGCACCACACGTGTGACACGATCACAAAGCACACTGTCCACGGAACTGGTCGAAATGTGACACGGGATCGATGCCGCAGCACCATCGACGAGATCATTCGAGCCGCCACCCTCACCCTCACAGGTTCCAGAACCACCGGCATCAACATTGAACCACTTGAGCAATTGCTTCGAGATGTCGATCGGACTGTTGATGAACGTACGGCAGGTGAGTAGGAAGTCTTCCACGTAGTTCGGATCGGTCAGCGTTGTGTCCTCTACCAGCTGATGCATCAACCGCTCGACCGTACCGCGTATCACGACGTACCCCTTACGCGACCCATTCTCACCGGTGCTGTTGCGCAGCTCGGTCACCATCACCACCTGACCTTCTTCCTCGATCTTGCGTATGTTGTCCTCGCCCTGGTGCTGTATTCGATAGTAGTCCGTCTGCGTGATGCACACAAACTGACAGTCGTCGCACTTGGTGCGCATAACGCCCCGATGGTACAGCTTGTCCATCGTCGGCATAATACCGAAGCTATCACCGTAATGGAGATACTCTACCTCGCCCGTGCTGTGCTCGATCTCGACGTGCCCATTGATTAGCACACTCCAAGAGTCCAGCTCTTCGCCATCGTTCATCACGACCGTGCCCGCCTTCTCGACCACCGCAAACACCATCACCGAGCAGAGGGCTCGGCGTACCGCGAACGTCATATTGGTGAACGCTTTCAGCTTCTGTGTAAACTCGAGCAATATCTCAATATCCTCGACCGTCCGATCGCTTGGATCTTTTTCCAAACATTCTCGCACCGTATCGCGAACGCTTAAACTCTGCGGAGAAGACGCAAATAGGAGAAAACTGTGATTAAAAAAAGGAACTACAGCAGTGGGTTAACTTTTAGTACTCACATCTATGCTCTCAGCAATGTCCTCCTCGTCAGAGTCGACGACGGATTCTACTAGACCCGAGAGATCTACCTCGTCCGAGTCTAGCGAGGAGCTCGTTACGGAAGTCATGGTATCTGCCTGACTGGTATCACTTGAATGAGATAATCGATTGCCTTTGTCATAAAGCTCTGGATAGATGCTATTTGTTATCTGCAAATAGAGTGAAAAGAAGAGAAACACATTATTTTTAACATGAAGACACTTCCGTACTATATAAATAAATACAATAACACTAAAAACGAACTGAATGCTCGCCTATGCCAACGGTTAGTTTGAATTATATTGAGCGTAAGGATTCGAGCGAAAACCAAAAACGTCAGCACGATTTCGCCCCGCTTCAAAAACATCGCACGCAACACATCGTACAAAACCGACCTCACTAACACAAACGTAAAACCGAACAAGCGCGCAACAGCGAAGCACAAACATCTGTCAAAATTTTTCGACTTCTTCCGCGTTGTGTATCCGTGTGTCGAACATTCCTACTTCACTTGGTCGTGTTTGTAATTGTATCCCGGGCCAAACATTGTACAATTTCGGTACAAAAATTCAACTTTTACACCTGTGGTTGCTGGAAGCGTATAAAGCAAAACAAGGAAATTGTAAAAAGCAACGCTTTATTGCGCAATAAAAACAACAACGAGTTGTGTGTGTTGTTTGTATGCTGCTGCCATGCTGCAACTACGCTCATCGCCCTTCCAAAACAGCCGTGTGTAAGGCAAAACCAGTATCGATACATGGGACACCAAACAACACATGTGTTTAGCTCTTCTACGGGATAGCTTCATCAACGTCATAACGTTTGCTGCTGCTGCGCCCTAGAAAGCTCGTGCCGTCTGGATATAACCGCGGTGCATGCAATCGATAATACGACAGCAGCAGAATCAGCAGACGACTGCGTTTGTGCCAAAACTCAACAGCTGGCCGTGTCGGTTGTGCGCGTTGGTGCAGCAAAGATCCCCAGAAAAACAAGAAAAACCACAAAGTTCCACTGACCGTAACGCGGTGTAGTGATATTCCCCGTCGGATGGATAATTAGAAGTATTCTTCCCACACCATCATCATCATCATCATCATCTGAGAGACACGCAAGTCCAACAACACTCAAACCCTAATTTCTCGATCGTGCAAACATCATTGTGCCTTGCCACTGGAACACCGTACAAAATAGGTGAACAACAGAATATCAACGTTGTTGTGAGCTGCAGCCTGTTCAAAACCCTATGGTTACTGAGTTCCCCTGAGGCCTATAGCAACGGGAAGCGCCCACCCAACAACGAAAGCGAGGAAACCAAGGGCAACATACATACACAGAGGGTGCTGCTGCTGCTGCTCGTGCGGTTGCTATCTCTACACCAGCCCTAGAAGAGGGAGAGTGTGTCTGTTTCCCAGGGGCTAACAACATAACATAGACGGCGGCGCGGACACACCGCTTACTGTTAGTAGTGTCATACTCTGCACAGTGTTGTACCAACTTTGCCGTCTGTGCTCTTGAAGTGAAGCAAAGTGTGTGTGTGCACCGAAAAAAGACAACATCAGCGGAGCTACAAAGTTACAAAACCAACTTTACTCGCAGCAAATGGTAAGAAGGGTCTCGTCCCACGCAAAAACCCCTCCCATCCCACCACACCAAAGTGAGGTTGAAATATCAAAACGTTAGCATAACATTTTTTGCAACCCTCCTCCATGACTTTGCTCTGAGTGTGTGTGTGTGTGTGTTTGTTCTGTTGGTTTAAGCATTTTCTAATTCCATTTGCTTTCTTTTGGTACACAACATCCCACTCGCAAATGCGGTCGTCGAGAGAAAATGCAGGCACCTAACAGCAGGCAACTTCCATACACACAGACATACACGCGCACACATATTTGGTCAAGGGCAACTTTCGCCGAAAACATTTTGCCAACAAAACCCACACGCGATGGGGCGATGGAAAAATAATGTTTCCACTGTCCCTTTGGTGAGGTGGGGTGCACTTACATTTTGACCTTTTGCTTGGTTTTGCTTCTTTTTTCCAAACCATCAGCTGCCGTCCTACTCCACTCATCTCTCATTCTCTCCCCCTTCTTTTTGCTCTCTTTTTTCCCCACCAACAGGCTTCAGGATCGGTGTCCGTTTCCACAGGAACAAAAACCACCAACAAAACTGGCATGTCCGGGACAACCGGTGTCACTGGTGGAGGTGCGGGAGGTGGCGGCGCCGGCGGTCGTAAAAAGTCCGGGCCAAAATTCGAACTATCGGACGAGCAGCGGCAGGACATAAAGGAAGCGTTCGATCTGTTCGATTCCGAGGGTACGGGCATGATCGACACCAAGGAGCTGAAGGTGGCAATCCGGGCGCTCGGGTTCGAACCGAAGAAGGAGGAGATCAAAAAGATGATTGCCGAAATCGATAAGGACGGTTCGGGCAAGATCTCGTTCGATGACTTTCTGCAGCTGATGACGGTCAAGATGGCGGAGAAGGACTCGAAGGAGGAGATACTGAAAGCGTTCCGGCTGTTCGACGACGATGAGACTGGTACGATTTCGTTCAAAAACTTGAAGCGAGTGGCGAAAGAGCTGGGCGAAAACTTGACCGACGAGGAGCTGCAGGAAATGATTGACGAGGCGGACCGGGACGGCGATGGGGAGGTTAATCAGGAAGAGTTCCTGAGGATTATGAAGAAAACTAGTTTGTACTAAGAAGGGAAAACTGGATAACTGGAACGATTAAACAAAAGGCGTCGGTCGTTTACCAGGGATTGCATTTATTCTTCTCAACTGTAAGCAGGGATACACAAGGAAGGACAGTTAATGTAACAGAAGCCAAAAGAAAACACTGAAACACTTACACCAAGGGAGCGTGAGACAGGATATTTACAACAACAACAAAAAGCGCTACACACAACACAAGTATTCGAATTAATCAACGAATTAGTACAACCCCCTTTAGGAGGCACAACCAGAGCACACACACACGCTTCGAAGAATCTTCCAATCCTGCGAATGTCTTCAACGCCAATTACATTCCGTACTAACACACACACACGTTGCATTTTGAGCATGAAAAACATGTAAAGCAAACAAGCAAGAAAGGTGGTGGCGTGTTTCAGCACACATAAACACAAACACACACACACACTCACCAAGCGAGAGCAAAACAAAACAAATGGCTAGGATGACCCATTAAGGGTGCATCCAAATACGGAAAGATGATGATTCAAAGTTGCCGCGCAACTCGTCGGCCATTTCCCCTCTTCTCACGTTTATTCCTCTTAAAGAGGAGAGCCCGCACCGGGCCCAGCTCTGTACCCCCTTTTTACTGATAAGGCGAATAAGAAGGCGAAAGATCGCATATATTTATAACCGGATGACAAATGTGTTATTGATAATCGTATTAGTAACAGCGGTAGTTGCGGTGGTATGGCTAGCTTACAAGCAGTAGTACATATTATGCACACGCAGCCGAATGCGCGCGCGCGCCTGCACAATGGAAATAAAATCCGTACACGCGATAGTAGGGAAGCAAAAGTTGAAAAACGATTTAACAAAACAAAAACAAAAAACCCACCTTTAACAAAAACGTCCCTAGTTTTTCACCTCTTTCTACGGCACCAGCAAAAACGGGTGCTCGTTTTGATTAGTAGATGCACTTCTAATAAGTAGCCAGGTTACCTGTCTCTCACTCTCTCTATCTATCCCTTAGACAGAAGGTTCATATTTTTTAACTGGGGGTGGTTTCATTAATCTTTAAAAAAACTTGACTTAAACACACACACAAAACTCACAGAAACTCGCCTTTTGCTCTTATCTCTAAGCGTTGCTGGATAACAAAAAAAAAAGAAGAGATTTGTCTTAGAATACTAGAGCAAGCAAAACAGCTACTAGAAACGACACTACCGAAAAGCACAAACAAACCAAAATCGCTCTTGTAGTGTAACTGCACAACGCGCAACATCGTCGTTACGATGAATTAGTAGGCTGCGTTTTGAAAAGCGTAAAGCGGAAGTGTCCGTGTGCGCTATGATGGCTTCTCTCTTACGATAAGACGCATTTTGTAGTGAGTTTATTAAAACAAACAAAACAAACAAAAAGGCGATCGGATGGATGGTACAAAAGGAAAAATAATATACAAAGGATGTGCGGTGCGTGTAAAAGCAGTGCATCGGTAAAGATTAATCCCCCCTGAAGCCACCGAAAAAAATAAATACTAACACACACAAAGGCAAGGATGATGGAGGGTTTTAAGCGGAATCGTGCCCCCGAAACATATACTAGCTGATATACTTGGGGACCCCTTAACCCCGGAAAAAGGCACGAGTTACAGGGTGCGATAGGATGGGATGGAATGCGCCAAATCCAACCGCCGAGCTCTAGATTGCAGCATCAGTAGGGAGAGCTTAGCAGAGACGCGTGGAAAAGCGTTCAAAGAGCATTTAAATATAATATTTTTTTCTTCAACAAATGGGAAGCGCTATAAAATGGATTTTTTTTTTTATGTCCGAAAAAAGTCCTATCGGGAACCTTAAACAACTAAATCAAAGCTATTGGCCCATAACATTTGCTTTTTTAAGCATTTTGACCCAATTAATAATAGAACCCGCGTATGGCACACACATTTTAAACACTGTCCCAGCATCATATTGGCTTTTCGAAGCTACAAACAGATGAAAAGGGAGTGCAGGTCTATTTCCGGTAGGATTCAGATGAACCACCGGAACACACA
>KB695579.1:0-12037 GCA_000349165.1 Anopheles christyi | reverse complement strand
GTTGCTGCGGCGCAAACCCGATACCATACCCCGGCTGTTGTGGATAGGATGTACCGCTGAAGAATTGCTGCTGATCACCTACCAAAGTAAACAAAAGTTAGGAATGATGCAAAAAAAAAAAGTTGATGATGTAGCAGTGAAACGTAGGGGTTCCGTTTTGTGTGATACGATGTGATATTTTGGGTTTTCCTTTGCAGGGGCCTCTTGCAGCAAAGCGGGATTCTTTACCTTGCATTGTTATGCCGTCAATATTTCACCGAATTAAGCAATAAACAAGAATATGACTAATTTTCTCTGCTCTGCGTAGAACTGTGTTTTTTTTTCTTCTCCTCTACTCCATTCGACTGACATCCCATTTGACAGATCATACAAGCACTATGGAGGTGGAAGAGGACATAGAATACAAAAAAAAAATACAAACAGATTTCAAAATTGTAATATTACTAAAAAATAAACAATAAAATAAGGTTTAACTATAAATCGTAGAAATAGGTGGTTCCCAGCAAAAGTAAATTTTACTTTACTTTTACGATTTTACTGATGAACAAATTCAGCGTTTCGGTGGAAGCACGTGGAACCGTCGCACGCTTTCGGTTTTCGACACAGACTGACCACGTGATCCTAAAAATTGGTTAGAAAGGTCGTTCTCCCTCTACATGTAAGAAGTTTGTATTCAAATGATTAAAAAGATAGCTTGACCATGGATCAAGATTCATGGCCTGACCGAGCATTGGTTTTTAGTTATCGATGTAATGGTTGATGCCCGATCGTCCAACGGTCAATCTCAAAATCTTTGCCGACAACTACTGATGCAGTAATCCGTACAAAGTAATCCAGATTCAACATACCAATCACAACCCAGTTAGCATTGATTATTTTATTTAATTTATTGCATCAAATCTCAGATCGTTCATACCGTTTGACCAACGACACTTTGGGGAACCGGATTCGGCATTCGGTATAAACGCTTCCCGGAACAACCACATTACACCTCCTCTCCACATAGGCTCCGACTCTAAGTCCAGGAATCTCAGACATCATCATTAGCATCCCAAACCCTCGTCTTCCGCCCTCCGCACTCACACGGGCGACATGATAACATTCTGGTGCGCGCACATGCGCACCAGTTTATATTCCCGTTTGCTTCCATCGAAAAGAGCCCCCACAATGTTTTGAAGTAAAGGATATCATCCCCCGTAAGGACGAGCGTTATTTACGTGTCATCTGTGTCGTCGGCCGCCACAGCCAGCAGCTGCAGCCTGCCAGTCGATTCGCTCGAAGATTAGCACAGGTTTGCAGCGGGGAGCCGTGAGGACGAGCACTGGTGTCATTTTTGCTAAGGAAACACAGGGATAGCAAAAATAACCACCATCCATATCTTCCAAGCTCATTTCCTGCGAAAAACAACTAGCTGTTCCTGTTCGTTAGCGCGGTTCTATTCGATTTTAATTTTAATTTCCTTCGTTTGCATCGAAGAAGGAAAGGCAAATAGGGAAGCTATCGTAGAATTTCAAGCTTTCCAGGACAAATTCTTCGTACCAGTGAAGACTAGGCAAGAAGAAAGAAATCATCAGAAAGAAAAAAAAAAGGACAAGACGGAGCGAAAAGGGGACAAATTATGAAACCTGCATTATCAGCGGCATATGGCACTAGCATTTATCGGTGAGTAAAGATGGTGTGGATGGTGGGTGACGCAGGAAGGGAAAGAGGAGCTACACACAGCCAAAGAACATCCTGATTATTATGTCAACAAGTTCCTGCTACTTTTTGTTGGTAACACTCGACAACATGTTCCTCCCCTCTCTCCCTCCTTTCCGCGCCCTTCTTCTTTATCCAATTCCACACAATACACTGTGTCATACACTGTGTGTTAGCAGCTCTCCACTGCCTGCTGGCTGATCGAAATCTCAATATCCGGTGAAAAAAAAGAGCAAAAACAGAGATGTTCAAGCCAAGGTTTTGCTCGAAGGACTGGTAAGCTCTATCGTCAGTGTGTTCTGCTGTGAGTCACGCTGCTACCAGGCGTCAATATTCATGCATCGAAAAGCGTTTTGTTAGCCGATGATGTATGTGTTCTGATTTAAAAGTAATGATTATATAATCAACCGTGATAGTGAATGTGTGCATACACGTGTATATGTGTGTTTGTGCGTGCAAGGATATCGTGTCAGAATTAATCGAATGTTTGCCGTTTTTTTTTCAAGAGCTGATTTTGAAGTGTTTTTTTTATGAAGTGTACTTGTTTTTGGTAAATATGTGCAATACATTTTTCCATCTCCCTTTCCGTCTCACACACTCTCTTTCCAGACGTACACTTTTCATTCCACTTATCGCACCGGAACAAGTGGCTCATGCATAATCAGTCCGCAGGCGTAGGCGAACACTTCCGGTAAAGAAAAAAAAGCAGCAGAATTAACGCTTCCAAAAGGAGTTTAAGGGCCCGACACCGATAGTTACGAAACCGGGGAGGCGGGTTGCACTTGTGCTGCTACCGAAAAACGGTGAACTACTCGATAATGTTCGCGTTGCCCTGGAAACGGTCGACAACCCTTTTGGCGGTTGTGCTGCTGTCCTTTCTAATATTCACTGGGCGCATCACTACAGCTGTCAGCGCTGGTGAGGAGGCGGACATGGACACCACGCTGCCACGCGGGACCGGAATTGAGTTTGCCGCCCTATCTGAACCGGCAGTGGCAGCGGAAATGTTAAAAGCACATCCGTCCGGTACGTTCTCGGTTGACGACGGTTCGCAGCCCGTCTTTCCGGAGCGACCGGATGCGGTATACTTTGCGATCGCGGTAACCGGTGGTGCGAAGCTGTGGGGCCGCACGCTAGCCCGCACCCTAATCGATATGGGACCACCATTCGGACACCCGCAAGGACCGCCGCTCAGACCGATCTACATTAACCTGCCGGATAGTGGACGCTTCTCGTCCAAGCTGATGACGACCGCGTGCGATTCAATAGACGGTATGCCACTGTCGGGGATGGTCATCGTTGGCGATAGTCCGGCGGCCAAATCGTTAGCGCTGGCCGGGAACGCGATGAAGGTGCCCGTACTGTGGGCAAAGGGAGGGATTGCTTCACTGCATAACTCCTACGATGAGGTATGGTCCTGAGAGTACGTGATTCTATGGTATAGGGAGTAATACTAATGCATGTTTTACTTGCTTTACAGCTATCAACCAAATTACAAGCAATACTGCAGCCATCCTCTAGGGAAATTTTTGAAGCCATTAGAGCAACCTTTTTACAAGTGAGTAACTTGAGAAGGGGAATTCGGATTAAAGACGCCATATATAACGTTCTCTATCTGGCAGGTTCACTGGCATTCATACCATATTCTCTGCGATGTCGATACGTACGTTCTTATAAGCGGCAAGAAAGGGGCACCACTGCGCCAAAAACCGCTCAATCCAATTATAGTAACACTACCAACGAACTTTGATTTAATTTACAAGTAAGTTTGTTTGTCTTAGTTGACCAAGTTGCTGATGTAGCGAAGATTACAGGATCCCTGTACTTTCTTTCCAGAAAACTAGCCTTCATTTCACGATCTACCAAGGGTGTGGTGTTGGTACTGTGCAATTTGAAGGTGGCACGGCTGATCATGGCCGAAGCGCAGCGTATGAAGATGCTGAACGGCCACTTCGTGTGGCTGTGGATGGACACGACGTCAGCGACCGAGTTTTACGATTCGGGACAACAGTCCTATGATACCAAGCAACCACTAGACGTTGGCCTTGGCGGACGTAGCGAACTGGAGACAGACTTCTACGACACGTTCGACATGCGGCATCAGTCGCATCTGGCCGACCTGGTTGAGCGCAGGATGGAGTTCGAAGACTTTGATCCACGGTTGCGCAAAAACCGAACACGTTCCTATCTAGACAGCCAATCGGCACGGTTCGGTAGCGCGGCGCTAATCAATCCCCAACCGGACGGTACGATCGATGGATTGCCGGGCAGCACAAAGCATAGCAGCAAAACGCGCCGTCCATCGAACAACAACGGAAAATCGAAAAACGCTCGAGGTAAGATGGCGGCCAATCCGAACAACACGGTATTTAATGTGGCCCGTCGACCGTCGGAGCGCTTTGATGAGCTGACGGTGGATTCGGACGAGTTTGAAGATTTCGAGGACGAACGAGCATTGCCACTGAGTGCAACGGCGG
Organism: Anopheles christyi; assembly: GCA_000349165.1. NCBI lineage: Eukaryota > Metazoa > Arthropoda > Insecta > Diptera > Culicidae > Anopheles > Anopheles christyi. The sequence goes on along the minus strand of KB695579.1, from coordinate 7,862 downwards.
AAGCAGAGCAGTACTCTATTACCGGTGCCGAAAATGCGTCAGAGATGAAGCTGAAGCGTAGCAGCGAGTACCTGAAACCGCACAACTCTTCCGGGCACGTGCTGTTCCATCACAATCAAGACTTCCCGGTTGGGTTGCTCGCGCTGCGACCGATCAAGATGAAAATCGATCGCCATTTTATTCGTGCCGCCGTGCGCTTGTTTGCGGCCACGTGGGCCAAGGTCGAACGGGAGGATGCACCGGCTGTGGGAGGCAAGGGTGGACGTGGTGGACCAGCGGGACGCGACGGCGGTCCAGCACCGATCGGTGGTACCGGGCGGGGGGGAGGAGGCAGCACGCAGGACCAAACGAAGGCTCCCCAGCGGGGCCAGCAACGACCGGTGCAGATGCAGCAGAAACGTTCTGTACCGGCCGGGCAGCAGGTAACCGTGGGCGCACAACAGGGAGACAACATTTTAACATTACCAGTTAACAGTGCAAATACTCAACAAAGTGTTCACGAACCTAGTTTACAAGGCCAGCGGTCAGCGGTGGTGGTGATAAGGGAGGCCGGTGTCCACCACGGTGAGTCACCGGAAACTGGCCAGCCAGTGCGCGGAACGAACGATATTATTTCGCCTATAAGCAATAGTAGTGCAAATTTACGTGATGTCAGTAGTACAAATAGTTCTAGAGTTAAACGTCAAAGCACCTGGTGGTCAGCGACCACGAATCACAAATACAACCCGGAGCGAATGGGCACTGGCGGAGGTGGCAGCGAACGTGGACGGGGTCGTGGTGGTGCAACCCGGTACAAGGGCGGCTGTATGGGTACGATTAATCGTGCCGAGCTGGCCAAAGCATTTAACTTTGCCAAGTAAGGAAGCTCCCATTTTTCATGTAGTGTATCGTTTGAATGAATCCTAACGTTTTTGTTTGCGTGTTTTCATGACAGAAATCTTCAAATTAATGCAAGGCAAGCACTGTCCGGATTTCCAATTGCTAGTGGATACATCGAAAAGTCACTCGTGAGCCATTTTGAAATGCTAAACCTCGTGCCGACAACGAGACAATCATCAACAACACCAAAGGCAGATTACCATCCAGACCGAGGAGAGGGAGGAAGATATAGCAACCCGTCGGTAAACGGTACGGCGCCCAATACGATGGGTAATACCGCTGGAACCGGTATCACTACAAAGTGGCGACGCGTAGGGCTCATTACGGGACGTTCGGTACATCTGGATACGATAATATGGCCCGGAGGAGATGTAACTGTGTCCGGTATGTAAAAGCGTACGGAACTACTATGGTAGATACCTGTCTTTAACATTGATTTGAACTCTCGACAGGACTGGCCGGTAAGGCGAAAACAATGTTCCGTGTGGTAGTTTCAGTTGCTCCACCGTTCGTGATGGAATCGTCCGTTAACGAGGAGGGCCAATGTTTGCGAGGACTAATTTGCTACCAAATATACACCACCGGACGACACAATCTAACGCTTATGTTTAACGAAATTGAGCGACGCAATCGTCTGAGGGAAATCAATCAATCTCCTAACCCGTACCCAGAGGAGCAGTATCAAAAGCATCCACTCTATCGGTAATATACTTATAGATACTCTCGCCACTCTAGTGCTAATAGTGTATGCATACTTACAGAACCCGCTGCTGCTACGGTCTGTCGATGGATTTGCTACAAAAGCTTGCGACAGAAATTAACTTCGATTTTCATCTGTACATCGTGCACGATGGATTGTTCGGACGACGAGTACCACCGCCGCCGGAACCGACGGAACCGCCAAGCGTTAGGACGCCACTCGTACCTACAAATGTGGAATCAAAATCCAAGTTTGATGGTATGTTTACAATAGTTTTGTTTTATTTTTCAAATAACTCCACCAAGACTCGAGAAAGTTTGTCAATATTCAATTATAATATGATATAATGACTGTATTGTGGAGATTAGTGGCGATCTTTTTTACTGTACGGACCCATTTTTGCAGCTCAATCGGGAAGAAGCCTTAAACGTGGCTCCAAGTTGAAGCAGTCACAAGCTGGAATTAACGCCACTAACACAAGGAATGAGGTTCCGCAGTATCCGTTCGAAATTCCTCCAAAACCTCCGGCACATACACGCCAGCTCTGGAACGGTGTTATCGGTGATCTTATATCTGGAACAGCCGATCTTTCCTTTGCACCTTTAAGCGTCTCGAAGTAAGTTATGCCTAAAATTCGGGCACCATTGGGTGATTGATAGACAATAAACCAATTGTTTGCCTTACCATTCCAGAGCTCGTTCGGAAGTGATCGATTTTACGATACCGTACTTTCACGGCGGTGTATCCTTACTGGCAGCACCCGAAACGGCCACCGATATACCGTTGCTAGCGTTTCTACTACCCTTCTCGCCCGAGCTCTGGATAGCAATCTTCACCTCGCTCAACGTGACTGCCGTGGCCGTAGCGATCTACGAATGGTTGAGCCCGTTCGGGTTGAATCCGTGGGGACGGCAGCGTAGCAAAAACTTCAGCATGTCATCAGGTATGTACAGTTGGGAGAAGAAGATCGGGAAAGACAGAAACATTACATCACTTCGACCTTCCCAAACAGCTCTCTGGGTAATGTGGGGTCTGCTTTGTGGACATCTGGTCGCCTTCAAGGCACCGAAATCGTGGCCCAACAAGTTTCTCATCAACGTATGGGGTGGCTTCAGCGTCATATTCATTGCGTCCTACACTGCCAACATTGCGGCGCTAATAGCGGGCCTACTGTTCCACAATGAGGCGAAATACTACGAAATGTCGGTAAGTGTTTTGAACGCTCTACTGCTCAAGATCCATATTTAATGATCACTTTCGTCACGCAGATGCTGACGCAACGTGTTGGTTCTCCGATCGCCACCGCCGCCGAATCGTACGTTCAGCAGAACGATAAGCGGCTCTGGGAACACATGAAAAAATATCAACTCCAAAGTATCGACGAAGGCATCGAGCGGCTAAAGTATGGCGGGTTTAGTAGACGCCAGATCCGAGGCAGCGTTTCACTCATTTTCTATTGATTGGTACCTTTTCCCCAGAAACCGCACCATCGATCTGCTAATGTGTGATACTCCAATATTGGACTACTACCGTGGTACGGACCAAAGCTGCTCCTTGCAGCGAATAGGTGATAATTATATTGAAGATTCCTACGCTATAGGAATGTCCAAAGGGTAAGTCGATGAGTAAATGTTTAATTTCGTCGATCTATGTATAAGACAATCTTCTATTTATAGATTTCCACTAAAGAAAACAATGTCCGCACTGATCTCAAAGTATTCCCACGACGGCTATCTGGACATATTGACCGCAAAGTGGTACGGCGATCTACCCTGCTTCAAGCTGGACCGTGAAATGGCACAGCCGAAACCACTGGGCGTTACTGCAGTGGCCGGTGTCTTCCTGCTGCTGGGTGTCGGTATGGTGCTAGGCGTACTGATACTGATCATCGAGCACGTGTTTTACAAGTACACGCTGCCGATACTACGGCATCAGCCGAAAGACACGATCTGGAAGAGCCGCAACATAATGTTCTTCAGCCAGAAGCTGTACCGGTTTATCAACTGTGTCGAGCTGGTGTCGCCTCATCACGCAGCCAAAGAGCTGGTGCACACGATCCGCCAGGGACAGATAACGAGTCTGTTCCAGAAGAGTGTCAAACGGGTAATGTATAAGAGGGAAAATGGCTTTTTGGTGCTTTCAAAATTTTGTTTGCTTCATGTTGCTGTTTATCACAAACATCAAAAAAACACATTAATTCGACCACATAGCTTTTCCGCAAAGGTCGTTTTCCCTTTGAAATGTGATCCACCGTAACCGCTAGGTTTGTTTACTTTTCGCCTACTAACGCGCGCTTTCCCTTTGGCCCAGAAGGAGGATGAACAGAGACGCCGCCGCAAGAGCAAGGCCCAATTCTTCGAGATGATCCAGGAAATACGCAGGTATGTGACGGTGCATCCTTTACCTCTTCCTGTGATCAGTATGGCTTACGCGTGTGTACTTTAAACCAATCTAGAAACATCAAACTCGACAGGGTGCAGCTGGACACGGATGTGGACGCATCACTGTCGGCTACGTCGGAAAGCACCTCGCAAGCGCTACTGCCCGAGGTCCATCCAGCCGGTTCACGCTTGTCCGCATCGGCCTCGGCAAGCAGGCGGGCCAGCCCAGGCCGACTATCGAGGGCCGGATTCAGATTCGGCAAGTCGCGCGACGCTGGAAGCAAAAGTTCGTCCTTCTCTTCGTCGCTCAATGTGCGGCGTTTCAGCACGGACAGCATTATCAGCGAGCGGCTCGGTACGATCGGGCGACGGTTGAGCCGGGATGCGGCCACCAGCTCACCGCCCGATTTATCGCATCACTTCGAGACGTTTGGCAAGGGCAGCAGCACGGCGGAACCACCGGGGGCGAGCTCCAAGTTCGACACATACTCGGGTAAGAACAATAGCAAGGAAAGTGTGACCGTGTTCAAGTGTGACACGTTCAACGGCAAACTCACTCCCGGCGGTGGGTTAGACACGGTGGACACTGCCAACGGGCAAGCCGTCACGGGGACGACCGAGGGGCGTGTGAAACCGGAGGGTGAGGAAAAACCGATCCTTCCAGTAAAGACCAAGAAGCGCTCCCGCCGGTCACCGTTGAACCTGGAGCTGTACGAATCGAGCCGCAGGCGGCTCATACCCATTAACGAGCGGGTAGCTCAGGGGCTTGCACCACCCTTTCTCGAGGCGGACACTGGCAGTGCGATGCTGCGCGATAGGCTACACGAAGAGCTGCGTCTCAAGTATGGGCAGACGCGTTGGAAGAGTGCACAGGTAGAGGAAGTGGTAGTGATGGCAGAAACGGGGAACCACACTGGCAGCAAACCAAAGCGGCCCAGCCGCCGAACATAATAGAGTAAGAAGTAAAGCAAACACCAAAACCTAAGATAACCGTATAGGCATGCCCGTAGCGCTTGGAGCAGCGTTTAGAACGTGCCCGTCTCCAATATCCTCTAATCGAACGTAGCGACTATTGGTATCGAACAGTGATACGAACCTTCTAAAACTTTAGCACCTGATAACAAGGAACCTGAAATGGGATTTTTATGCAGCGGAAGATAGTGCGAGTGTGCAGTGTGTTATGGATTCTGTGGTAGCCAACCTTAGGAGATCTCCATTTTCTAAGAAGATCGGTAAATTATCTTAAAACAGGCAGAGCAAACGAGGGTGGGAAACTAACTGACGTGAGAAATCAAACCAAACTGTAGCAGCTACTGCCAGTTTTAAATGCGTACGTATCCTCTCAGTGATGATCATTATCTTAAAGAATGATATTAAGATCTACTATGTTTTATCAGTTCCCATTCATGACTAGCCCAGGGCCTAGGATGAAAAAAAAAAACAAAACAAACCATTGCGGACGGCCTGGAGTGTTATGGACATTTATTCTATCCTGTCAATGACAGCATTATCTGTGTCTCTAGGAGTGCCTACTTTAGTATAAATATGGTTAGCTAGCCTTCTCCTGTGTTCAGTGGACATTAGGTTTTCTACGACGAACGGTGCTCCCCTGCAGTTTCCCCCCCATGGGAATGTTTGGGAGGGCCAAATTTTGTGTAGTACTATAAACTGTAATGATTTATCGACCTAATATAGTAATCGAAATCTGGTGTAGTGGCTGCGCGAGAGTACTAAGAAGTGTAACCGAATGTCTGTCGTGCGTGTGTGTGTGCGTGCGCGCGTGTATCTGTGTGTATGAGAAGTGTATGTGTGAGCCGAGCTACCAAAGGGTTTACCTAAGTCATACTGAAATAGTTCGTTTGATCTATGTTTGGTAATGCTTCATTTGCCTGTGCCCGTATTGAGGAGAAAGGTGCTTAAACTAAGGTTACATTAAACATGTGTGGTCCAACTTCGAAAAGCAATTGCAACTTGTTCTCTCTATCGTATTTGCTTCCATTGTGAAGCACACCGCCGTAAGCTGACGTACGTACGTACAATTTGACTATTATAATAGGAAGCATGTATGTCACTTGGAATGATGCAACGATTTGGCATTCAATGTGAAGCTATTGGCAACAGTATCTTATTTCGTTGATGGATCTGTCTTGCTTTTGATCATGCACCAGATGTTCCGATACTGAACATACAAACAACGCCTACTTTCTCTCATCATCCTGCAAAACAAAAGACAGCTCGTGCTCTTAAGCTTGAGAAGCTACGGCAAAATAGAAAGAAAAAAAAACGTGTAAGAAAAGATAAATAAAGATGAGACGAGAAAGGGAAAAGGGAAATAAATAGACTTTAAACCAAACGCAGCAACAGTACACTAACATCAAGAAATGGTCTGAATTGTAAGTTTTACGTATTAGGCAAATCAAAACAAAACATACAAGTAACATTATTGTATTTAAAACTAATGTAGCTTTAAGGTGCGAATGTGCAGGAGGGCAAAACCAAACGAACAACAGCAAAACTATTAGTACGAAACTGGAAAGCATACACTCTGTGCCACTGTGTCATTTAGACTAGTTGAATTCAAATGTTAGCCGTACCTATCGAATGGGTGGACAAAGGCGGAAAGGTTACGAACGAAAAGTGACGAATAACCGTAGTACGGGCGCGAAAGGATCTATTTTAGCATTGAGTTTCTTCTCAAGCGTGTTAGTGCGATCGTTCAAACGTTGATACACAATTCAACAACACTTTACGGCGCAAGAATTGCATGGCAGCATGGTAACAGAAATAGGCAATCACGTCGTGGAGGATGCAATAGAAATCGATTCCACTTTCACGTGAAGCATGAAGCTGTTTTTTAACCGAATCTCGAGTAATAATCGTACATAGGAAACTCTAAAAATACGAAACAAAAACAACACAAAAAAAAGAAAGAAGAAAGACATCTCTAAAAACGCCAAATATATTAATTAGAAGAAAGGAAGAGGAAAAATAACAAAGAACAAAATATAGTATCGTCTATTTAAAAGTTGTCGTAATTGGAGAAAGAGAGAGATAGAAAACAAAATCGTGTAGATGCAAAATGCTAATAATGATTAGTGTATTTGTTTTGTCGATATTTTCGAGCGAGTTAAGAAAAGTTAAGGAAAATTTTGAAGCAAAAAAGCTGCATTCGCAAAAGAAAACACGATAAAGAGACGACAAAAAAACAGAAATATATATATATATTTAAAAAACAAACTAACAACTCCAGCACTACCAATAGAAATTTGTAGAGAATTGGGATTACGAGACTAGAAGAAAAAAGCAAACGATATAGCGTGTTCTAGGGATACACTACACAACAAAACATAAAGCATCACACACACTCACAAACACGCAAAACAACAGCCACACTCACACATACACACACACATGTGCACATGTGGAGTGATGGAAATCTTATGATATAAACAATCTTATTTCCGTAGCGGGCACACACCCTTTACCTCCAGAATTTGCCTATTGTTTTATCGCGTTTGAGTGCCGAAAAGAATCACTAGCACTGGCTAATACTACAGGAAGGATTTATGGGCCACATTCTAAGAAGAAAATAAATTGAAAGGGATACTTATTTCCAAATACATTAAAAAAACGTTCCTTATAGAATGTTAGATTAGAATGGATTATGTTTTTGAAATACTATTTAGAGGGAAGTAATGTGAAAAGCTAGCCTGTATCGTTTTATTTTCTTTTTTTTACGTTAGTTCAGCCACTGTTTTCAAAAACAGTCAACCTATAAGTGCCAAAACAAAAATGGAGAGTCCATTTTTGTACGCAATCACCAAATTTTCCTGCTCAATTTGTTCTACTCAAACGGTATACGCCTGCAAATCCTTTCAAATCGTAGTAGCTGCTCCAGTCCG
>KB695568.1:0-12085 GCA_000349165.1 Anopheles christyi | reverse complement strand
TCTCTCTCTCTCTCTCTCTCTCTCTCTCTCTCTCTCTACCTCTCTCTACAACACAAAAATGATCTCTTTCTCTCTCAGTTTCGTTGACTCGCGTGGCTCATTTGGGGCTCGAATTCTTTCTTCTCCTCATGGCACACTCGCGAAAACCGCCGCACACCCACAGATACACACACACGGTCACATAGATAAACACTTGCCAATACAAGTGCTCTTTTCACCGGGTTGGAAAATGGTGAAAATTTTCTCCCAACGCAATCCCGTACACATGCACGCACCAGTAGCAAGAAAAGTCCTGTACGCTGGTGGTGGTCTTAGGCCAATAAAACGGGGTCAAACGCGCACACACACACACACGCGACGAACAGACGGAGGGTCTTTTCGGGAATGCGGTTATCGGGAAAATTTCTACCAATGGTGGTGTAAAGTAGATAGTCCGTATCCTTACGCATTCCGTTTTGGAATTGGTGGCACAGTGCAGAAGTATCTTGCGTTTTCACTGAATTTGTCACATTAGTCTAGGAAAGCCGTTCACTTTTCACCCCGTGTACCGTCGTTTGGGGTTATTCTGTGTGGTAGGTCCGGCAAGCCTTTTCCTTCCAATGGGTAATTAGGTATATATTTGATAAAGAAAGAAGGAGTAACAGAAACACACTCGCGTTCAAGGAAAGCTCAACCACATTGTGAAGGAGCAGACCAATTGCGACTGAAACTGAAAAGTGACTCGCGAGTTTTCCTCACTGACACACTATCGAAAATTACGCTTTATTCGCTCTTTCTCTCTAGCAGTTTCTCTCTCTCTTTCTCTATCTTTTATGATTACGAGCCCATCTCTCACCGTGTCCTGAATGCTCTATTTGTTGTATGTTGAGGGGATGTTATAGAAATGGATGGGGAGAGATGGGGTGATACGGGGTCCTGGTGTGTCCGTCCGGTTTGTAGATGTTTGTTTTCCGCCCGCCTTAAGGTGAGCGAGAAAATTTAGCTCCCTTTGTGTGGTGCAGCATGGATTTTACTACTTCTGCTACTCTACTGCGGTTTGGTCTTCGTGTTGAGTAAAAAAACCGGCTGTGAACACATATCAATTCTGAGATCTTGCCGGTTTAAGCGAAACTAGTGCTTTGCAGAGGGAAAAAAATGTTATAGCAGTTTTAGTTTTATTTTAATCATATGACAGAACACGACAAGTTATGGAGTCGCCTGGTGGTTAGACAGTGTGAGGATGTATGCTCAACTGGAAGCTTTTAAAGCCAAATATGTTTACAGCTCAGCACCAGTTCAATAAGTTTGTGAAAGATTGTCGTTTTCCTTTTATCTGATCGAGGAGACTTGTCTTGCGACTTTTTATTTGCAGGAAAACTAGAGCACACGAATGGTTTTCCCGAGGGCTTTCCGAACTATTCGAAGCTACCGGAAACCAACACTAGATGGCTCCCGAGATTCCCTTGAGCTATGGTCGGTGTAGATGTGTGTCTGTATGTCCTGCCAGACACGTTTTGTGTGCTCGAGCGTCCAGTGCACAAAGCGAGACACTAGAGCAACATAATGCTCTGCAGACTACAATGGGCGTGCGGATGCACGGAAAAGGCGGGGAGGGGGCAGGCGGGAGGGTGGGAAATTCAATCAATAAAAAGGAAGCATAAACACACCGACACACACATCAACAAACATAGAAAGGCTGTGGTAGGTGGAGAAAGGGGTGGTTTGATACAACGAGGTGGAATGGTGGAACGCATTGCACATTTTCACTCACTCCGTGTCATGTGTGTGTCGGCATGGGCACATTCGTGTGTGTTAGTGCTACCCTCCTGCTGATACCCACCAATGTTCACACCACCTACAGCAATGTGCATCGCTTGTTCTGCGCTAGTGTGCTGTGCGTTGTGTTACACTGTGACGAACTGGTGAGCGTGTGTTTGTGCGTGTGCCTGTACGTGCCATAATGGCGTTTCATATGATTTCTAGGACGCACGGCAAACAATGCAGTAGCGTTATCTCGCTTCCTCATTTTCTTTCTCCTACCATCATTCATCAACCATTCAACTGGCTTTTCATTCATTTATTTTCATTCGCACAACAAAATCGAAAGAATTGTTTGTTTTTTTTCCTTTCTAAACATGGCAGCGAAAGGTACAACAAGGAAAATAGTGGCGCCGAACACCGAAGAAAAAGGAAACTACGCAGTAAAACCATTTTCTCAGGGAAACAACACTTCACTTGTACGCAAATATCCCTTCTTCAAGGTAGCAATGAGAAATTGTTATTATTTGTCGATGATAGCAAATTTTTCAATTCTTCTGCATGAGGTTTGTAATATAAAATGCTAGCTAGTCGAATAAATAGCTTTATACATTTGTTTAATCTGGCCGGGTTTATACTGCTGACAAAAATAAATTAAATATAACTCTATTAGTTTGGTTGTTTTTATAAAATACTGCTTCTTTGAAAAGTACATCAATCAGCGCAAAAAGCCTTTGCATGTCTATTTGACGAGCTAAAATGGATTTTCAAAATATTACTGCTGCCGCCGACAAAGGATCATGAGTCATGAGGCAAATGGGCTCAAGGGATCTGACAGGCAAGCTAAAATGTATACAGCCGAATCCAATCGTTATCGTCCGTTAGTTTACCTTAGACCCTCTTTATGGATTGTTCTACACAGGCACGACTTTTGCGTTATCGTACACAGCATGGGTTGGCAAAGAGTGACGCATAGATTATGCTATTTTGTTTATTTGGAGTTTTAGGACATAAAATAATAATTTCAAAAGTTGAAGATAATTCAATTAGACAAATGATCACTGATCGGAACAGTTCAATTTGATATAATAGTTTTCCCACGGATAAGAATAAAATCATTCACAATCATCACATGAATGAAATAGCACTTCGCTCTCTGAATTCGATCGCATGAAAGGAAAATACAGAAAGTGACGTAATTTAAAGGAAAAGAGCTTACCTGGCCGGCCCTGGGCGAGTTTTGTTGCGTCTGCTCATCTCGCTATGATCGTTCGAGCGGCTCAAGGAGGAGCCTTCTCTAGGGCTTCGCGTCGGGACTGGAATTTTGACTAACTTTTCCTGCGCGGGAGACTTTTTCTCCCTTCGCTATGCTGCTCACACACACACGCGCGCGCTTGGGATCTCTCAATCAATTGGTTCCACTCGATCGTAAAGGGGAAAGATGATCGTCGGAAGCTTATTTTTCCTTTTTGTTGTTGTTTTTTCTTTGTCCCGTTTTACACACGGATGTCCTTGTTGAGTCGTTTTGTTTGCACGAAATTAAAGCATTCGCGTATTTACGATTAACCGTGTTATGTTTTTCCTTCTTGGTGAATCACTTGACGCACACACTACGTTTGCGTCGAGTTTGCGTTTTCTTTATGTTTTCCGCACTCTCTCTCCCTTGCACTATCACTCTATCTTGCTCGCCTACGATTGCACATGCACTCACACTCACTTTCTCGCTAAATGCACTGTTGAAGTAACGTTATCTTTCGGTGTTGTGTCTCCCTATGCGATCAATTATTCGCGCTTTTCGTCCGAAACTACTTGGCGGCGGGTTGCACCGTCTTGCCGTGTCTTCTAAAGTCACTTCTTTTATGTAACCACCAACCGACTCACAACGCACGAACTGACGATGGTGAAGGAGGCGAACAAAAAAAAACCACACACTCGCTCAATGGGGTTGTATGTCGCTGCTGCTGCTGTTGCTGTTGCTGGTTCTTCAACTATTGGCACCGTTGCCGTGGCAAGAGAGTTATATCGCCGCACACTACGTATACGCTGTCAGTGTGACGCGCGTGACTTTCCCTTTGCTTGGGGGGGTACTGCCACCGATGCTGCTTCTGCTGCTGGTGAACGAGCTTGGAGGAAAATCTTCGGTTTCTCTTTCTTTTTCGACTGCTTTTTCGTTCTGCCGCGCTTATCTCGCTTGCTAGTTGCGCCCGTGGAATACGACGTTTGGTTGGTATCAACTGTACCCGTGCTCACGCACTTCCACCCTGGACCATGGGTGCGATGGGAGCAAAGCTTGCAAACACGCGTGGTATGACCAATGTTACACACCGGGGTTTGTCTTGTGTGTTTAGCACAGTGCGTGAGTGTGTTTTCTTCAACACGGTGATGAGCCTCGCGGTGATTTGCTGTGCTCGTTGAGGATTCGATGACAGTTCCACCGAACGGTGTTGTCAATAGGACAATCTTCACTGTATACGATTACGCTTTCACTCGATTTTCCACATAGGCACACAACAATACCCCTGCACCCTCGTTTCACTTGCTTTGCCTTTTCCGTATACAGTATTTGCGCGACCTGATGCCACAGTGGTGCGTCCGTGTTCGCTTTGTTTGTGACGATTGCCAGCTTTCCTCAGACTGTTCTGGGCACACGAATTTACGCTTTTAGTGCTGCTTTAAACATACCACACAGCTTGTGCGAACAACGTAAATAGCTGTTTATCCACAAAATATCATCCAAGGCGGAACACACAACAACGGGACACCTTTTTCTCCCTCGGGTTGTCGAAATGGCGCTGATGCCTTGAGATGCAGCAAGGGGGAAACGGCCCTCGAGACGACGACAACACACTACGACGGTCTCGGCGGAAAGGCTTTTTCACCGGAGGGAAACGGCCACAACGATGCCGTTTTCCGTCTGCTCGCTGTACGCTACCAGTTTTTCCGTCGTTTGCGCCTAAACTCGCAATAATTCGATAAGATTTCAACAATACAAAGACTGTATGGAACAAGAGTTGGCTGCTACGGTGCCAAAAAACGGAGGAATAAAATGAATATGCCACACTCTCGCTGTGCAAATGCGATACGGAATGGTACGCACACAGTCAAGCTAAAAAATGGCGCCTGGTACTGTGTACGTGTGTGGAAAGTACGTGCAACAGAGCGAGAAGTCATGCTAAATTAGAAAGAGCCAAAGGGTAGATCTCGTTGCAACGCTTTAACTTGCCAGTATAAACGGCGCAAATGCATTGACAGCTGATGCGACAAGAAATCAGTCGGACAGGCAATTAAACAAAATAGGTTTTTCGATATCTCTTGGAAGTTTTCTTGGTTTTAGTGAAATTTTTCATAAATAAATTGGATAAACTTGGCTTCTAAATTGCGTTTCAATCATTCGATTTCACAAAATACGAATCTTTTTAAGGAACTCTCGATAAACAAGGAATTGCGCGACTGGTAACACTGCCATAACGCGCATCGAACTGTCAACAACACATGTGTTTTGCAGCGGCTTCGAAAGCGGTATTTGTTTATTTGAGAAAAGTCGAATTAGTTCGTTAATTTAAGAAAATAGTATCTGAAAAGAATTTAAGTCTCAAAACAATGAAAAGAAACGGAAGCTTGCTTCTTACACCCAAAAAGAAAACCCGAATTGAAACCCAGTCGGAGGAGGAAGATCACCTATCCAACAGCGAATCTGACGGTGCTGGCCAGGAGCACGAGGTGCAGAATGACGATTTAGCGGAACAAAGTGAGGATGAACAAGATTCCGACGAAGAGGATGATGGGGAGCAGGACTCCAATGAGGAGGAGGATGTGGAAGATTCAGAGGATGCAACACAGGCAGCTGAAGATGGGGACAGTGACGAAGCCGAAGAGTGTAGTGAGCAGGATGACGACGGAAATGAGGACCACAACACACAAAAGCTCACCACAGCGAGGAAAACAACCCCTCGGAATAAGGTGCAACGAGTGACACCTTTAGTAAAGAAAAAGCAAAGGAAAGCGGGCGTAATATACATCAGCTCCATTCCAAAGCACATGAATGTGACAATCCTGCGATCGCTGCTGGAACCGTTTGGCGACATAGGCCGCATTTACCTGCAACCGGCCCAGACAGGTACGTCATACTCGAAAAATTACTCTCCTTATTGTTTTATTCTAACGTATTTGGATCTTTGTTTTAGGTGGCCAAGTTCGGACAAAAACGGCCAGTGGAAAGCGTGCAATGATGCAGTACACCGAAGGTTGGGTTGAATTTCTCGATAAACGCGTGGCAAAGGCAATTGTACCGATGCTAAACATGCAACCGATCACCAACAAGAAGAAGTCAGTGTTCCGGGACATCTTGTGGAGCATGAAGTATTTGTCAGGTTTTAAGTGGATCCATCTAAACGAGCGGCTATCGTATGAACGGGCCGTAGCGAAGGACAAGATGCGTGAACAAATTGAACAGATTCGTAAGGAAGTTTCGTATCACGAAACAAAAGTGCACCACAAAGAGAGGGCACTGAAGAACGCCGCGAGGGAGAAAAAAGAAAAGAGTAAAAAGCAGTAAAATAAAGTTAATAAGGCGAACGATAATCATAGTACTGGTGCTGTGTTTCATTCTTTGGATTTGATTAACCTGTATAAAAAGTAAATAGAATTCGTTTCATTGGATAAGAATAAAATACAGTTCATATTACAGGCCATATTACAATACTGCAAAAAAAACGAGGAAGATACGTTGAAAATGTTTTAAGAATTATTACTTTCTGAATAAAAACTAATTTGCATATTAGGTTAGATGATATGTTTGCAGTTAAAGTTAGATTAAAACCCAAGGCAGGAGAGAGTACTAATCATTTTATTTATTTATTTAAATTTTGTGTCGTGTCGTAATGTAGTATAAGTAAACAACAAATTGCATACTTTCAGGCGCTCAACTAAACTCCATCATCCTCCTATTTTGGGATATTTTTTACGGTTCATCTTTTAAAGGCACACTAAAAGACCATCCACACACAATAACCCATCGGTTTGAAAGACACTTCCACTTTGTGCAAAATGATTAAATCCTTATCATGCACCGCCATACGGGACCCGAACATGAACGGGAGGATATGTACCAGGCGTAAATCAAATTTTCTCACAATTGATAGGAAAATGCAATCAGGCGGAAACCAATCATCTCGCGCCCTGAAATCAGCCGAGTACAGGCTACATGCACGTTTAAAGCAACGTTACAGTACCGTTTGCAGTGTCATCAGCGATGGTCGGTTCAAGGAAAGTGGAGTCGGACTTGAACGTAAGCTTTCAAGAACTGTTGGAAGCAATCAAAAAGGTAAATCCTTCCGACAGTGCACTGTACGACGCATTTGCACCAGTAAGAAAACGCATATGGCGCAGGCGATGTATCCGCTGGTTGTACGGTACGGTGTGTCTGCTGGCCATCTGTTTGGCGGTGTACTACATCCCGTGGGTGAACTGGCACGTAACGGCCATCGGTCGATTGATCATGATAAAACTGTTACCCTACTGGGATTGGACACCGCTATACCGTGACAAGTGCTTAATAGCGAAGGTGAAAGAAACTACAGCTCCGAAGAAGTACGAACCTATCGCCTCTTTCCCGGACGATTGTGTGGTGTGTCGAAACTTTGGTAAGAAGTGCTGAAAATGTTTTACGTACGATTTTTCGATTGAGACGTTTTAATGGTACGATTTGTCCACAGGAATGGTACCGGTGCGTAAGAACGTGACGTACGAAACATTATATCGAGATCATCTTATGCGTAATGTGCCGATCATTGTGTCCGACGCGTACCTCCCCTGGCCCGAACATCCACGATATGGAAGTGATTGGGACCGTTTCTTGCTGGATCTAGAAGACCTGCTGCTGGCAAACCCTTGTGATTTCCGCACGAATCTTCTTTTTAAACCAAGCGCTGCTAAAGCACCGGCATTGGCGCGTATGGTTGATCTGCTCGCAAGCAATACGAGCGCGTACGGTAATGACACCGCACGTGGATGGTTCGTACAGCTTCGAAACTGTGGCTTGCGCACCGTGAAAAAAACGCGCACTATGTTCGAGAAGCCTTACTTTTACGCCACCCATTGGGAGCCTCCGTATACAAACTGGATGCTGCTGTCCCGCGCTTTCCACCCTCTCGCACCGGAGCTGACACCAAAGATGGGCGGACTTGTAATAGCACACCAGATGAGATCACAATTGAACGTGATACTTCGACCGCGGTCAGAGTGTGAGAACAGTTGCCGAGAGCTGTCGTTAACGTTGCACCAGCAACAGTCACTGCTATTCTCAACGACATTGTGGAACTTTAGCTACCTACCTTCGGATGGCAACGAAACGTCTGTTACATTTATCACCGAAACTTACGAGTTGGTGTAAAATGCATTTCGTATACGCTGAATGATACGAGTCAGGATAATCCACATTCCTTGTTCAACGAAAAGGCATCTAAGATTATCCCAAGCTGGTGGCAACCTTTCTCGAATCGTTGGGAATATATAATAGCCTAATGTTCTAACACAAGCAAGTCATGAAAATACGTCATCATGTCATACACGTTCGTGTAACGACGGCACAGTTTTAAAATACTAGGCAACGAACCATCAAACGTGACTCATAAATAAAGAAGCAAAACTAGAATGAAACAAACACAACAAAACAAGCAATAACAAAACGGCCATCCTTCGATTCAGTAATGTTTAGTTGATTTATTCACATCATTGGTTCCCAGTGTAGTTTTATCAGCTATATTGTTTCATATAATAACATTTGTATTTTTGTTTCTTACTTCTTCTTAACAATCATTGTAATCGTTCGCATTCGTCGTCAAAAACCATCGGTTTCGCACTGTTCTTCTGAGGTGTTCTGAGAGAGAGAGTGTAGACAGACGGTACATGAAAAGAGCGGATGCCAAGCAGGCTTTGTCAAAGTTTGAATACGGTGTGTGTTCTGGTGTGTAGAATTGAATTACACCCCACAAAAACCTATTGAACCTTCCAAAAACGTTGCGTCAATTGCGGGTGTGTATGTCGCTTTTGAGTGATGAATTAGAATTATGGGGCGGCCTAGGAGTCTAATTCGATGACACACAAAAAAAACCATGTTGGTGGTACTCCCTTTAATACTTTGCCGCGGTTGTTGTGTTGGTCGGTGTAAGTTGTTAAGTTGCAAAACGGAGTTGAAGAAGCGCTTGACTGTTCTTAGGTTTGAATATATTAACTACACAATAAGCTTTCTTGCTCTGTTGAAGCATACTTTTTGTATACTCTTCTATACTTTTTTTCTCATATCTTAAAATAGCGTTACAATTCGTCAGCACGATAACAGTACGGGAGTAGAATTAAGGGTAGATTGCATACGTTGGCATTATGCATCAGTCGTTTCACTGTTTACTGTGTTTGGGAAAATGTCTGCTTCGGAATGGAAAAGAGCTTCCAAGTGCTTGATTGCTTGCCTGTTTGCTTACTGAAAGCGTTTAGCCAAAGAGTACGGAAAAGCTTAAGTAGATGTTAGACACAGCCTACTGCTGCCGCTAATGAGCAAGAGGAGGGCGAACGTTTTCGTAGAGCGCATCCGAATACTGATTGATCTAAAGGAACAAATGTGAAGAGTGAGGCAAATGTTCCAGATAGATTTAATTTACGAGATTGGCTTCGAAAGTATAGACGAAAGTAGTGTAACATTGACAAATAACTCGCATAAGAGAATAGTGTTTTAACATTTAAATTGCTACGATTTCCAACCAACTTAGCAGAAAGGCTGCTGATTCCCATTGATCACGATCGAGCTGATCCTCACGCTATGTGCTGCCTTAGAATAAAAAGGGGGTGGAAAAGATTCCTTCGATACGGATTAGATCGGCTGCACAACTTACGTGACATGAGCGTAATTGAACAAAACGGAACTCGTGTAGGGTGTAGGGTGTGTTTGGTGCGTGTCGTGATCGTGATGGTGTGCCTGTTATACGTGTGTGTATAGCAACGTCGCTCATCTTCGCCCGCAAACATTATGCCAATCTGCATTCGTTCGGTCCTAAAATACGGGGGGAGGTTTGAAAATGAACTGTAAACAGTTGTAAAATAGTTGTAAGCGATTGTCACAGTTTGGTAGTTTTTGCTGTGTTGTTGTTGCGGTTGTGGTTGGTATTTTTTGTAAATTGTAATGCGTATATGTATAGTGTGCATAGGTAAACGAGCAAAGGTGAAGGTTGAGTAATAAGGACACGCAAAAAAAATGGAACCTGCAACATTCCCGGTGGGCGCTAGCTAGGGGAAGGAAAACCCGCAGGAAGCATACAGCTTTACGGGTAAGCAGGACACAAGCCGCACTGGCACATACAGTCCTGACGGGTTTGCTGCGACTGCTAGGAAAGTGGTGCACAAAGTAGAGGACTGAGAGGACGCAACTATGGGAAAAAGGTTTCGCGTAAATGAACTTTTCAGGACACGGGCGCACTAGGAAAGCTCGAATGCTAGCTGAATTAATTGTAGGTGAAAGTAGTGCTTACTATTAAATATGTACTTACGATTTGCGAGAAAATAATAGAATTTCCAATACGAACTAGAAGTGGAGGTGGTAGTAATTGGTGGTAATGATAGCAGCACTAGGTGTAATACAGTATGTACACCGTATAATCGTATAACAGACGTATAACGATGCATCGTAGTACACCGTGTGCAAACGTAAAACCAAGCGCAAAAATTCTACTTTCTTTCGATACGCAACGAAACCAATCCGCGTGGGTAACTTAGATTGTTTTCTTACCGTGTCAAAAAAAGGCTTTTCAACGAGGTCGACTATAACTTTGAAATGCATGGTGGTGTGTGTGTTTGTGTGTGGTAATGTGTGTAGATTTATGTAAGTAGTTGTGTAACGCGTTAACTATTGCGGCAAGAAGCGTTATGCAGTAATTCTTTGTACAGGCTTCAGTATATAACACTTTGTTCCGACGTTCCGAAAGGAAAGTAATTTGTGACAGTGAGCTGTTGTGAGCAGAGTAGTAGTAATAGTAGTAGTTATCAGCAGCATTAGCAGTATTAATAGTAGTTGTGGCGGTACTAGTAGTAGAAGTAGTAGTAGTATTAGTAGTAGTAGTGGTAGCATTAAGAAGAACGCCTTTAGCTCATGTGCGTTTCATTTGCGTTTCGTCATGCGTTATCTTTTTTATTTCATACTGTATTTCATTTCATTCAGTTTGTCAACAAAACAGACTCCTGTTCTTGGGTTTACGCGATTACAAACGCACTACTATGCATTTGACGCGTTCTACTATGGTGTAGTTTGCCGGTGAATTTTTTCTCCTGTTACTCTCTCTCCCTCACTCTCTCTTTCTACCTATCTCTTTCTTTTTTCAGCTTGCTTGTAAATGGTATGTTAGAAGTAGGGAACGTAGGAAATGGTTGCAATTTTATTTGTCCTTTTGTTTGAATTTGTTATGCTCCGTTTGTTGCTGAATTGATTGTAATAAGTTTAGGTTTTCCTATTCGTATTTTTGTTTGTACGGGAAATGCTTGCAAAAGATTGTTTTTTGTTGTTGTTGTTGTCGTTTATTCCTGTTTTTTCCTCTATTTCTGGTTTCTGATTTCGGCCTCTTCCTTTATACTCAACTGTGCGAACAAAATGAGTAATGAAGAGGGGGATTATTTTGTGTTGCAGCGTGCTGCACTCCTCTTTAAGCCTGACTACAGGCTACGAGGCTAAACCAGGTTCGAGTTCTAGAAAGTGAACTGATGGCAAATGTAGTAATTAAGAGAGTGTGTGTTAGTGTATGTTTGAATTGATGTGTTTGTGTCTGATTGTTGATTAGTGTGTTTGTGTGTGTGTGTGTGTGTGTGTGTGTGTGTGTGTGTGTGTGTGTGAGAGGGTTGTGTAATTACTTTTATTCCTAGTGCCAGGACACACGTGGATAAGAAAAAAATACTATCCGTGTTAAGGATATACTACTCTGCGTCCCGTTTCGCGTTTCACCACTCACTGTCACTGGCGTCGTTTCGCAAACAGGCAAACGCATTTCCCATTACAATCAGCATCATTTTCGCCGTCATTTTTTTCAATAATTTAATTAGTTTGTAAATATGTTCAATTTAATTAATGGTGGGTAAACATTTGTGGTCGTTTGTTTTGCTTTTCCTCTTGCTTGAACAAGTGCTGCAAAATAATGGCCTCCCCGCCCTCCGGGGACACCACGGTGTCTGTAATCTGTACACACATACACACACACACACACACACACGTCCCACGTAGTTACCTAATAATTTTGCTTTCTCGACGGTTTTCGAATGATTTCTGCAATGGGTTCGCATTTCTTTTTTTATCCTTTACTCTATACAGTACCCT
>KB695557.1:0-12094 GCA_000349165.1 Anopheles christyi | reverse complement strand
CCATCACCACCACCGATGAGTGTACATCGTCGCTCGTTAATGAAAATGAAGGTGATAAATTGAATTAGCATTCCCACACCATTTAGCACTGCCGGCAAACAAAAAAAAAAAAAAACGGCTCCAAAAGCTTCTTCCCATCTAAAAAAACAGGCTTCTTGCCGAGGTAGGGTGGAGGGCAGTTGTGCCCTTGTTGCATTAGGACACCACCGAAGATCGGCGATCGATCCGCCCGGGCTCGAAGTGCTAATTAATTATCATACAAATTGATAACGTAAATTTGAACACGATCTTTTCGACACCGGTAAATGGTTGGGTGCTTTTTTGTGTGTGTGCATGGCATAGGGCGCAATTTATGTGTGCCAAGCCGGCTTTTGTGAGCCTCCAACCCTGTGTGCCGTCTGTGTTGATCGGTTTGCAATGAGCAATTAATTTGATGTGTTTTTTTTTTTTGTGGTTATAGTACGTGCGTGGCGTTCGGCTGTGGACGTGATTTGTTTGGGTGAGTAGTTCGAGCCTGGGAATGTTTTTGTTTCCCCCAGTGGGACAAAACAGACGATTATGGTAACGGGGTTGTGTTGCTCTGTAATAAAAATTGATAGCCGGTTGTGAAGAGTTTTCGGTTGGTTATTGTGGTTGTAGACGCGGGAATAACGTAGACTTTTATGTATTTAAAAGCGACGCGATCTTATAAATAAGGAAATAAAGCCGATCAGGAGAAGGTGGGCGATCGCTTTATGAGTGTTGGGTTTACGGTGTTTAAAACGCAACATTTAAGGGGTTAATTTTGGAGACCAAAGACATCATCTTTAGTCTTTCTCGCCTCATGACATTAGTTGTATTGTATAGCAGTGATGTCTATAAGAACTTCTGAATTTCTTAGACGTACGACTTGAGATTGATCCGGTGATCCTTTGCTAACCTTTACTTCTTCAGATCATCACCTTAGGAATAGCACTTCGAATTAGACCTTTCATGCGCTGATACGCTGGGCTGATCATTGCAATGACTCAGGCAGGCTTTCTCGCCAAGACAAAGTACGTCCAGATTGAAAAGGGTCGATGACGTTAAGGTTTCACCAGAAGGACCGGGTTTAGCCGATGCAATAGTAAAATCCCCCACTTTGAAAGTACATTTCCAAATCCATGATCAATTTCCTAGAAAAAAAGACTAATAGAAATCCTTTCTTTAAATTGAAAACTTAGCAATCTACTAGAAATTGAAGAGCACTGTTCAGTTGTAATGGTTCTTACATCACTACACCTACTAACAAAACAACACTCTTGAGCCGTGTGCCGTCTATCAACATGCCGTCAGACACGGCGGCATGGCTCTTCAAAAAGCCCCGGTCAAAACGCATGCCAATAACCGCATTATCTAGTCACCAACCAACGATAGGGTAAATATTGACACAGAAGTCCAACGGAGATGCCACTGCCCCGATGACAATGTACGCGACCAGCCAAGTGGGGGACTTGCAAAGTGGCACCTTGTACAAAGCCCAACCTTCCTCGTTGGTTGGTAACTACTGCCGGGCAACTGGACTGCGTTTGTGTCTGTGAGCAATTTTTCTACGAACTAAACTCCGGGCCACTCGAACTCCTTCCTTTCAGCTTCGAGTGGCGGCGCTCAGGTCCAATAAACTTTGCACAAGTGCGCCGGAAAACCTTTAAACCCCCGTTTTATCACGTCCGCAGTACAAAAAAAAAAACCAGGGTTCGCGTGTGCTCTCGTCGTCCTCAAGTGTTTTACGGTGGATTTCGGAGGGTGAGCTTGCCAATATCTGGCGGCTGGTACTCATCCCTCAACTATCGACACGGTAACTATCGACCGTTTTGTACCGCTTGTTTTGACTCGCAGTGTTGCGAAGGGGGAACACAGCGTTCCACAAATACCGCCCGCGGATCGATAGTTGATAGACCGTGGATCACTGGTGGTGAAGTGCAACATCATCATCATCAACATCATCGGACGTTCGAACGCTCGGCAATCGCCAATTAATGCATCGTCAAACAAATGAGCCGCATTAGCGAGATGGCGTCAGCAGGCGCTGTCGACGAGGGCCTGGAGAGGCTCTAGTCGCACCATTCTAGGTACGGTGGATGACACGAACGAGCTACTTTGTTGCCCAGGGATACTGATTGATGATCGTTCGGGATCGTTTGTGGAAATGGCTACCGCCAAACGGAGTTTCATGTAAGCTTTAATGACTCACTATTAGGCGCTTGTGTGATTGATAAGCGATGGTAAAGGGAGCGGATATAGGAAAATTGCTGAGCTAATAGTGGTTCGGCGGGAGAGGTTTATGGTTAAAGCTATCGCTTTGGTAGCTATTTGTGCAAAAAAAAAAACTGTATTCTCGAGTTTTCAATTTAATCTGCTCTACCTAATAATTTAAATATTGAGGTTTTGCGATTATGTTATTGACACAGTAATTATTTCGTCTAAAATACACTGAATATAGCTTTACAAGATGGACACCAAAAGGAGTTTTTAAATATTATTACATTACATTTAGACTCCACCCTTTCTCCTCTAAATTAGTGTGAACACATTCCCATGTCTGTAGTAATCAACATGCACTAAGTATCACCATTAAAACTCTAATCGCTATCATCTAACGTGTAATGACCGCTTAAAACGATCATTTACGCACTTTTTTGTCCTTCATCATCCAGCAGGAAACATTTCTTCACACCGTGCACTTGAAAGCTTGATCACAGTCACTAATTCTCTCAGCTCTTACACTTTCTCCGAACGCCTCCAAAGCTGCTGGCCAATTCCTTTCCATCTGTGATCTTGCACCACTACTTGCATCACACGAATCCTGCACAAGATCATACGAGAGAGATCAGAGATCATTGGTGTGTAAATGCGCACAGCGAACGGCTTCTTGCTTCCCTTTTCCCATACGCGTTGAACACCGTTCTCATCCGTCAGTATAATCCCCCCACATTGCTCATTAAGCACATTAATAAAGAAAATTTATACCTTCCTTTGCTTGTCTCTGCCTTGCCGTGCGCGGTAAAGAGTTATGATTTTATTCGCCTCGTTTTTCCGCCCTACCACCTCGTCGGCTCTGATTACGCTCACTGGACGGCCGGATAGTTCCTTCAGATGGCCACGTCAAGTGTCTTCGTCGTCGTCGTCACCGTTCGTCGCAAAACCCGCGAAAGATTGATCAGCCACACTGTGGTCTGCAGGTCGGCAAGCGCGATAATAAATGGCTGGGCGTTTATAAATCAAATCATCTATTAAATGGACTAACCGGCCATCATCTCCCCGGTACGTTTGTGTGGCGCGTTGCAATGACGGTTAATCATTTACAAGCGCGTTGGTTGTTCGCGCTGCCGCCGGAATCGGGCCAACTTTTGGATCGCTTTCAGTCCCTTCCTTCGCGTGTGGAGCGTACAAAACATTTGTGTTTTGTGACTCTTGTAATCATAATTATCGTTACTAATGCGCTAGATGGCTTAACGAATGTTGATGGTCGTTACCGTGGCACACCGTTTTAGTGGTTTTTTTTCTTTCTTCAAATCTGTCGCGAATTGTTCACAAATGTCATCGTTACTAAATAATCAAACATTAAAATAAACATTACGTAGGAAAAAATAGACGCGAGCGATAATTATTTTATTGGCTTTCCGCCTTTACTTTGTGCGATGGAACGTTATGTGAGGTGCTTTTGCGCAGATGCTTCATTTCGCTTCTTCGGACGGCGTTTCGAAGCTTTTTCATGAAAAACATCATCACCATTCGCTGATTCACGATCGTGCTTTCGTTTGTGCCGATGCGCCGGAACAGTTTGCTGATGTTAACCATACGCATCATCGCGATCTTTTCGCTACCTCGCCCCACCCCGGTCCAGCTACACTTTGTCATAAAGCGCTTGGTGAACAGTAGATCGATTGCCTCTGTCATGCGGTTTTCACTCTTCACCTCCGTTATCTGACCGTTAAGCCACTCATAGATTTTGTCCTGATACGCCGTTTCGAGTAATTTATCGTTAAGATTTTCTAAACTTTCTAAGCAATCGATTTGCTTAAAATCTATATCGCATGTCATGGGCACTTTTTGGACAGGCCGTGCTAAGAAGATTCGATGACGTAAAACTTGACCGTGTGTTTCTAAGTATAATATTTTATCAGTAATTTTCCGAACGACCCCTTCCAGCAAGATGATTTTCTGTTCAACTTTTTTGAGAAAATTGTAAAAATCTTTCTCGGAGATTTGTCGCATTGCTGCTGGTGCTATTGCTTTGCTTGTTGTGGGAAATTCTTTTGAGAATGTGGATTCTGTGCGAAGGCAAAAATACATTGAAAGCAATTCGATGTTAGTAGTTGTATTAAGTTATCCATGTTATGTTGTTATGAAAGCTAAGAAATTGTATTTACCTTCCTTCTTGCTAGTATCATCCTCGTTTTGTACGTTCGAGCAGTCAACCGTCAAGGGGATGGGTGTTGCAGATAACTCAGTGGTATTCTGGGTTTCAACGAATTCACCATTCATTTTCAAAACATGGTCATGTGCAACCGAAAGGTTCGGTATGTTAATCTCCTTCACTATGCAATCCATTTTCATCCATTTGGTGTTGGCCACACTTTCACCATCGGTTAACAATTTGTACAGCTTTGGCCCGTCGCATTTTGGCCACAGTAGAATTGTGTTCGTTTGTTCCGTATCCAGAAGCCATCCTTCTGGGACAACAAATAGTTCTTTTCCATCGTTCTCCTCGCTTGCCTCAACGATTGCAAAAGGCATTTGGTTACAGGTTGGTGATTTAAGATAAACGTTTTTGCGTTTATGGTGGAACCAGATATAACAATTGAGTAACAACACTAACACAAAGCAGAGTCTTTAAAACCTGATAAAGAAATGCGGATATTTAGACATTAAAGTTTGAGTTTGAGTCACTTATATTGAAATTAAGAATGATTTAATCTAAGAAAATACTCGAAATAATTCCTTTTGTCTAAAAAAAGCAATCAAACGGTAGATTGAATATGATAGGACAGTACTAGGAAGAGTAATAAACTATTCAGATAAGATGAGCAAATATTTCCATCGACTTCACTTCAACAGAAAATCTCTATATAAATAAGTAAACAATATAACTTCAGTATAGTTTCTATCAATTTAGGCATGATAGGTCTGGTGTAAGTAAAACAAACAAAAAACAAAAATAGAACAAATGTAGAGATTATGTTTAAAGATTCATATTCGATGAAGTTTTACAGCATAAAAACTAGCGCCTTATGCCACTAATCAGCTTGAAACGTTCTTCTCTGCCTCCCGCAAACACGTTTTCCGTACGACGGCCGGCATTTAGGGCAGCGTCAAAGCACCATCACACGCTCCCTTTTTCATACGCTTTGCTTACACTGTTTTTCTCTATTTTACTACCTTCTTTTTACATACAAAGGCCTACTAGCAGCTTATAAATGTTTTCATCACACGTTGTTTATCAAAAAACAGGGATATATACCTTATTTTCAGCACCAAAACAATCACCGACAAGCTTCCGCAGCCGCTCAAAACAACCACCGAGTGACAGCATGGCCGGGACGGAGCGCCGCTGTCACTTCGGAGCTGCATCGGTTTATAGCGCTAGGTTCATAGCTTCGATGTGTTTACGTTGACCAAGAATTCGCAAAGGCGCATCAGCGTTGAGCGTGAATGTTACAAATGAGGTGCGTTTATGTTTTTAAAATACAAAACTACAAAATTTCAAACATAAAACTGTTCTACTTGATCATCATTACGACTCGAAAGCGGCGCGTACTGTGTTCATGCCCGTACACCACTATTTAGTAGTAAATTATGAGCTTGACCATCGCCCTAGGGATGGATCGCAGAAAAGGGAAGGCTAATCGCGGCGCGTCCGTCGAGATGTGTAGTAGCCACCGGGCACACTCCATTAAAGAGTGTATAGAGAGGCAAAGCCTATCCACCGTCGCTACGGATAGCGTTCCGGTGGCAATCGGTGCAGTGCTACCGTGAAGCCGTTCACTTGAATGGCACTTTGCGCGCTCGTTTGCGGTACCGGGATGGCGCAATTTGTGGCGATTAATCATGTCATTATTCACACTACCGACCGCTGGCGCTGGCCGGGTCTAGTTCGTGACGAAATGCCTTGTGAACCTTGCTCGCCAAACTGATGTAATATCTCGCGATAAACGTTTCCAAACGGGCTGGACGGGCGGGCTGAGAATGGTAAAAGTTGAGTAAAATTTATTTTCTCCTTCTGTTTAATCGTTTCGTCGTTGGAAGCTCGTCATCTGTGGATATTTTCTTTCCCCGATTGGCACCGTGTAAGAAGAGAGGCTGTGTGATTTCTACGAGTTTTGGTTGTACTGAATTGAACTTTTTTGTTGTCGGCCAACTGCACTTAGCGATTGAGGTTTCGGTTCATTTAAGGATGTAGGTTTCGCCGTTACTCATCTACCGTGCCCACCTGTAACCAGTGACATCGTTAGCAGCACCAGCAAATGTACCACTCTGCACGCCCGATGGGCTTTTTTCGAATGCGCACCACAATGCTTAGCCTCAAATAATGCATCCTGTGCAGGTTAAGAACTTAATTGCGAGTACATCATTCACTAGCGCTTGCAAGCGCTTTTCTGTGGGCATTGCCAGTTTTACAGGTTGCAATTAAAACGGAATAAATTATGTGATTGTCCTTCGGCTCCCCGCAACGACCCTGCCTGCCTGTCTTTATGCAAGGAGAACAACTCCACTGCTGCATCATTTCCGGCACGATACGATCTTTGATCGCTCCTGCTTGAACAGTCAACGATTTCGTGGTCAGGTTACACTTCCCCCTCAGGCTGGCTATTGATAAATGATAGCAGATCCGGAGGGGGAGTTGATGGGCCTTTATGTATTTTTTGTTTTGGGAGATTTTTTGTGGAGCTTCTTGCGCTTATCCACAGCTTCCGAATGCAATCAACGAGGATGCACCAAACGCATCACACTTGCAGCACGGCCACATCTAATCGCTGTCGGTTGATCTGTTCCGTGCGCAGGAATGTATGCATCTTTCGCATGGTTCCCCTGCTTTGTTCTCGGCCACTGGGTGAAGTGTGAAGATTGGAAATATTTTCACAAAAGAAATCGATTTTTTCGCAGCTTCTGCACCACGCCCCATCGATTTGGATTCGGTGGTCGGTTTTGCGGTAATCTTTGATCGTTTGTCCGCTTCTAAGCAGCATAAATTCTGGGAATTGAAGGGGTCTGCATCGTGGCGAGAGTTGAGAAGGTGGTAAGGATTTAAGGGGAGAAATCGTTTGATTGTATCAGAAGGTGTTTGCCAGCGTAAAGGAGGATGCAGGTGCAAGTTTATTGGATTATATGTAATTGCTGTTTGGTTCACACACACACGCAAAACGGTTCGCTTAAAACGATGATCATATTTTTCATTCAATAAAGCATGACCTTGTGCGAAAGGGGAGTCGGCAATCAATTGAAAAGCGTCCTAAAAATTGTTTGGTGTTTGAAAAGGCAACAGTTGCTGCAAAGATGAGCTAAAACAAGTTTGAGAGTAAATACTTAAAAAAAAAAAAAGGATTTTAAAAGTATACTTGAAGCTTGATCTACTTGGTAATGTATGATCAATTATTGATAAAAATGCTTCAAAATGAGTGTTCCAAATGAGGCCACTCTTAACACATTCAAATTTACTCAAAAAAGATTGTTTCTTGATTTGCCCTATCCGATTCCAGGACAATGAGATTCAGCTCACACTCAGCGAAGCGCTGATTGAGCTCATGTTTATTGATGTCAGGAAGAAATCAAAGTCCCTAAAGGATCTCAGGAAAAGGATGAATTTTTGGTTTACTCTAGTGTTAGCGAAAAATGCAGCAAAGGAATCCGAAAGTGTCGGCATATCATGAGCGACGATTACATTATTTCCCTCGACATCTGTTTCTGAACCACCGACCGACAAAAAGTAAAAACTCCAAACCTTAACGTGATTAACTTTCCCCGTCCAAAAGAAAAGCTTACGTTGGCCATTTTGCGGTAGACGGCAGCGTGCTGGCCTCGAAACCAAATTCAGAATCAAAGATTGTCCAGCAAAAATTGCACTTCGTACAAATAAATAAATATTCAACAGTGTCTGCAAACGGATACTTAAAAATCAAGCACAGCGGCACTCTGCGCAGCGTCTGTGTGTGTGTGTGTGTGCTAAATTGAGTCGTACGACGAGCGAATACTCGTTACCGAAAACCTAACCAACAGTCGTGTCCTGTTTCGGTCCTCATCAGTCATACACCTTGCTTGCGTAAATAATGATCGCGCCTCCGATTTGAGGGAGAAAAGACTTCATCTCGCTCGTGCGAAATGCGAAAAAAGCGGGTCACTGCTTGCGTGAATCCGGCAGCAGCACAACAACAGCTCATTATTCACTGCACCCCACTGGGGACGCTGGACTGCTGCTGTTGCTGCTGTGGGAGGATGCAGTGTGCCGGCGGCTGGTGCATTGTCATGTTTGATCGAACGCACAAGCGTGCACTTTTCACCCGACGCACACTTAATCCAAGGACTCTGGGTAGGAGTGGGCAACCATCTTTTACAACTGTTTGTGTGCGTGTGGTGCTGCCACACCAAGCAACAAGTAAATCTTAATCCTCGAAACGATTTTTATTCCCCGCTCGACTCCTCCACCTGGAAGCGCGATATCGATCACTGACAAGACAATTGACAGATCGCGCATGATTCATTACCACTTGCCGATCGAAACCGTGGAGAGTAGCCCGTGCGTACCCGAAGGTGTGGACGATGAAGCATATATGCATAATGCTATGATAAATGAGCCATTTGCCTTTCGGACACCAGGGTTTGATGTAAGTACGGTCGTACGTTTCTTAAAGGTGACGTACGATAACAATGCGTTTTGCGCGATGCGACGGCGATCGATCTGAACAATGGCGATATCTACATCTTGCTCCGCTTTTGGGTTTCAACAATAACGAATCGAATCGTTTTGCCGCCAGACGGTTACTTGACCTGGCATAAAGAGATTTGCAAGATTTTTCGGTGATTTTTTCCTTATACAATGCAATGCATTCACATTTAGATTTTTTTGGCAAAAAAATAATGCAATACTTTTTGGTTGGTAAAGATTTGCCATTAATGCACGTTTCTATTAACTTTTGGCTCACATTATAATTTTAATTAAGTTTAAAATCAACAATCTGTAACAATAATTATCTTTTTAGTCTCAAAATTCGCTAAATTATGAAAAATAGAAACATAAGTCCTTAAAAACTTGTTATAATAATTATGTTTTGTTATTGCTATTACTGCAAGATAAAGCATGTTGTACCATTCAAACAGTTGTTTTGCTTCCTTCTTTGTAAAGTCAGCTTAATGTTGCATCAATTTATGTTAATACTCCTTCTATCCTCTTTCTCCTATTCCGCCACGTTTGCTTCATTCCCTTAAGCTCATAATTTTGAAATCTACCAAACATTTGCATATCCATTCACCTTATCCATCCGTGTACGACCAGCAGAACAAGTACATTTCTGCCATCGAACGTTGAAGAAAACCAAAAAAAAATCGCCCTTTCGATAATAATTCTTGTTTGAATCTGATTAATGATCAACAAATTTGTTTTCTCCGATACGCGCGACCGCACGACCGTTTCCTTTATCGCCAACCACGGAACCAGTAAGTAAGGACGGAAGCTGTACCGACGCCTTAACCGCACCGTAAGGGTAATCTACCAACAATGTCCCAACTTGTGCAGTGAATCGAAAGCAAACCCGAAAGCAACGGCGATAAAATTACAAGTGCAACTGTGCGGATACGCACACGGTATACAGTGTGTATGGGCGCGCGCGCACCCTCTTTCGCGTATCGGGATGAAATAAACGATGCGCGCCATATCTTTCCACGCGCTGATCTTTGATTCCCGCTTTCTGATAGCGTGCAGCCGGAGGCCGCCCGGCCAGCCTGGGTTTTAGGACGGTGGGGCTAAGTAAAAGCTAACAAAATGTAGCAGGACAAATGGAATGAAAATGTAACGAAAGGAGAGGGAAGCACACGTGTAGTAGCAGCAGCAGCAGCAGCAACAAGCGAATAGTGGTGGCTCGCTGTGATCGCGGTTAGCAGCTGCCGTTATTTATTTGTAATTGTAATCATTAAATTACGCGCAACAATCGGCATTGGAGCTCCCGAGGAAACGAACAAAAAAAGGAATATCCCCCCTCCTCCGCCCCTCCATGGACCGATAACAGGGAGCGGCAAATTTTCATTCCAATCGACATATTTTTCCTCGTCGTTGCCTCGGGGTTTCGGTTTGGTGTGGTTTGGGATGGGAGGCATGGTTCGGGCGCAGATTGCAGCACTTGGCGGAGCACTGATACTTGAGGCGACAGACTGCTGTTGTTGTTGCTGCGATTGTGCATCAGGATGTGTTTTCTTTTTAAATTTTAGATTTCGAATCCGTCCAATGATCATGGAATGTATTGGGCAGGGTTGATTATGCACATTTGACATTGTTGTATTCGATTCCGCAATACTTTGTTTGCTGTTATATTGTATGCATTATTTCACAAATTTATTTGTTTTTAAACTGTGAATTATAATTTAGATTTTTTACTATGTTTACAAAATTACTATGTTAGAGAAATGTCACTATTAGTATTTTTTGAGAGATTTTTGTAATATCTCACTGCACTTAGGAGACGAACCCTTTCCTTACCTTGCAAACATACAAAGTTTATTTCAAAATCACGTGTCACAATGTCCTGTCCCGCTCTACAGCATTTAATTTGTACTCTGTTCTGTACTTTGTACCGGTGTGGCCAGCTTCAAATCATTACGCGTGGTACACGTGCCTGCCAAAAATGAAGTAACGCAACCGGTTAACA
This sequence comes from Anopheles christyi, assembly GCA_000349165.1. Classification (NCBI taxonomy): domain Eukaryota; kingdom Metazoa; phylum Arthropoda; class Insecta; order Diptera; family Culicidae; genus Anopheles; species Anopheles christyi. Next base: position 1,220 of record KB695557.1, on the reverse strand, counting down.
CGACCACCATCTACAATGCATACAGATGGCACTGATGGCATCCTTCCAGACTGTGCCCTGCTGCTATCCTGTCCGCCGTCCGCTTGTAGACGATGTGTCAATTCTCGCTCGGTAAAGCAGTTGAGCGATATGACGCGATTGAAGCGGTTTGTACAGATGCACACTAACGGGTCCAGCTTCCCGACCGGATGCTTCCTGACGTTCCTCCTCCAGCAACACCTGACGCACCTCGTCCAGTAGGGCCGGATCCAGCCGTAACCCTTCGGTAGTTTTCAGCCCAAGCAACACTCGCTCGTAGCGTCCATATCGATCGGCGTCCGTTTCAAGGTTGTATGTGCGCGTTCCCTTAAAGCTTGCTGTACGGCACGCGCCACTGGCAACCATGGACAAGAGCAGCAACTGAAAATTATTTGAAGGAGGTTAGGAAGGAAATTTGGGGAGGAAAAAGAAGAAGATGTGCTTTCGCTCACAATCGCTTTCATTGTGCACGAACACGGTCGGTGTACCCGGTGTTTGGGGACCAAATGGTCAGCTAGGGACAGCAATGGCACGCTTTTATAGTGCGACTGTCTGTGATGTGTGCAACACTAGGAGACAGTCGTGCATGTGGATATTTCAATGGACATGTTTTTTTGCCACTTCAGTGCACAGTTTTACCATCCTCCATCCATCTTCTCACCAGCCCAACAGCAAGACCGATAATGATTTCAGGCGAGTTGGAATTATCCGTTGTTTGGAGCGATCCCAGAAACAAACCAACACGAATCGTCCTTGATCATATGGATGAGGGGAGGGGGGAGCGCACAGAGAGGAGTTTGTCGTAAAGTGCAACCTATGATTGACCCCTCCGGGGACCGTTGATTGTCTTGCGGTGTCCAAACTGTCCACCCAGCACCCCAAACACAATCTGGTTAGGCGGCAGCTCATCGCTTACGAGCAGACGATTGATGAATGACACCCTAATGTGTACGACCGTGACCCGCATAGGTAAGGGACGGTCTATCCCCATTCCGTCCACCGGGGGAGGGGAGATGCTATCGTACAAACCTTTCCAATGTAATTAACAACACGCTTAGCTCTTTTTTTCTTGCTCGTTGTTGTTGTTGTTTGGTTTTGCTGTAGTTCGTGTAGCGATCCAAATCGATCGGATTTTTCGAACATCGCGTTTGCGTTTGACGATTTGATCGATTGCGGCTTGTGTGTGTGTGTGTGTGTGTGTG
>KB695546.1:0-12061 GCA_000349165.1 Anopheles christyi | reverse complement strand
ATATGTTTGAATATCATAACAGCAAATCGATAAAGAACCATTTTCTTTCCACGTAGTATAGAGAATGTATCTCGCGAACTTGCACTGCACGTGTGTGCTGCGCTTGAGAGAGTGTGCAAGAAAATTCAACCGTACGCGTGAGCGTAAATGCATGTGTTGTGTGTGTGTGTGTGTGTGTGTGTGTGTGTGTCTGAGTACGAATGGAGTAAGGAATTAGCATTCGTGCGTTATTTAGTATGTACAAGTAGCACAACACATGTTCCCTTTTTTCTGGCGCAAAGTGGGTATGTCAGGGATTTTCTTTCACCGGGAAACGACTCCCCGTCAACATATATTGTTTGCTCATTTTGTACAACCCTCTAGGGATACACACGCAGAGCAGTTTGTCGTGTGCTGCACCATACCATTGCCATTGTGGCTACCGTGTGAAAATGATCGCCATTTCCCATCACATGGATGGCCATCGTGCTTCGAATACCTTTTTTTCGAATAGAAACAAGACAGTAAACAGTCAAAATCAACTGTATGAAGAAATTATTGTTGCGGACCGCGTTAGTCTTTTTTTATTCCATCAAACCCGAAAAGGGCTAGCTTCTGGATGGCCAAACGCGACGCAAACTCCAACACTACCGACAGGGAATCCCGGGACTCTGCATCCAAGAGCTTTAAAATGCAACCCGCCACAAACGTATCACCGGCACCGAGACTATCGCGTATCACCTTCGGTGGGTAGGTCGGATGGGTGAACCAACGGTCCAGTTCGTCGATCGCTACCGTATCGCTCGCGCCCCATGGGCAGATGATGATGTACGAACCAGAGTGAATTTTTTTCAGTGCAACAATTGTGTCCCTTCCACTTTCGTGGCCCAGAAAGCGTGCAAAGTCTTTCCCGACGAACACTACATCAACGCCGTCAACGAGCAGCTCAAGATTAGAGTGGCGTGGTTTTTCCAGCTCAATGGAGATCTTCACCTTGTTGGTGGAGGATTGGTTTTCCGGCCGATTGTTCCACTCAACGATGGAGCGTATCATCTGCACTATGGCTGGCGTGTTGCGCCTTCCCTGAAGGGTAAGTGGAATCAGTCATTTAGTTATTATTATCAAACACAAACGCATGTTAAATAACTGCCCGGTACCTCAAAGTGAATCCATGTATAATCCTGCAGATTGATTTGCTGAAAATCCTCAATGGTAAGCTCCGGTAGGTTCGGGTTGCTATGTACAATCGTCCTTGTACCGGTGGCTAAACTTAACCAAACAGTGGACAGCGGTACCTGTGCCTCACGATGGTACATGCAATGATCGAACGCGATCCTACGCTCGCGCAAATCATCTAACACAAACTGGAACATTTTGGAATCGCTGAAGGATGCGAGGAGCTCACAGCGGGCTCCGAGATTGGCCAGTACGGTGCAGGCGTTCGATGCATTGCCACCACGCTGCCAACGACTAGACTGACACCTTTGATCCGAATCCTCGGCTGGGTACGCATCGCAAACCTGTATGATGTCGATGTTGCACAGACCGACGCAGAGTATTTTCTTGTCCAACTGTTTGCAACCGTCCTCCGATTTAGCCATCGAAACTGAAGATGATAATAGCAATCAGATAGGCAATCAGTTCGTTGAATTTTAAACAGTGTAAAATAATCGAAAAAGGAAAAGAAATAATGCTGTGGCGGGAATGATTGTTTTACACGTTCGAATGTATTGTTATATTTTGGTGTTTTACATTTTATAACATCGTATACACACACACACACATCGAGTACTTTTTGGAGTATCTTTCGAAAAAAGAAAAAAAAACAGCTAATCATCATAAAACGTAATAGAAAAAAAACAACACTAATCCTATCTTTCGATCGCGTCGAACTGATCGTCACGATCGTCGGCACTGATTTGGTGTTCGTACTATCATCGAACCGTTCGTTCCCTCTACCATCCCACGAATCCTCACAAATCCACTCCAGTGTCAATCAGTTCGCGTAGCAGAAGCGACGCACGGCGAGGCAGTAATCGAAGTAGATGGCTCACAAAGAGCAAATATTTAGGTATGCTAATTTCCAGCTCGTTGCGTCTCACGCCCGCAATAATACGTTGGGCAGCCTCGTCCGACCGGATGCGTCCGAAGGCGGACGAAATGCGCAGCCGAATATCGTTCAGGCAATGGTCCGTGATGATGAACGGATAGATGTGGACCAGCGTTGTGTGGATTGTGTGCTGCCGCTTTTCGATACGCAGCTCCTCCAGCGTGGACTCGTATAGACCTTGAACGGCGAACTGTGACACGGTCAGTGGCATCTGGTGCTTCAAACCACTTACACCGGCCACCGAGGTAAGGAAGACGATGTGTCCGTGTGCGATTTTCTTCATCTTGGGAAGTATCGCTTCAAGGAGCTAATCGAGAGGTGAGCGGAGAGATACTACATAAGTGAAATAGGAAGATCCCTTCCGAACGAACGGGATGCAATTTTTATACATACCAAAAAGTGTGACACGACGCCGACATTCAGTGTGGTTTCAATTGGGGGCGGTTCGGTGACAAGGCTTCGAGCACTCGGCACATTGCAGCTGTGAAACAGCATACTGATGGTGCCGAGACTACTTTCGATCGCTGCCACCGTTCGACTGATTTCCGCCTTGTTCGTAACGTCACATTCGAACGCATTGGCCACACCGCCTGTTGACTGTATTTTCTTAACCAACAGTTCATTGTCCGCCTTGTTAACGTCGACACATGCCACCTTTACGCCTAACGCCGCCAGTTGTATGGCCAAATCATAGCCGACCCCACGACCACTACCAACGACCTGAGAAACATAGGAAAGAACCATTTACGTTATTCAATGTGCTGCTTTCTTAGCTGAATAAGTGCTCCCATAGCGAGGATACTTACGGCTGCAACTTCTCCGGTGAGACATTTTGCCTTTGGTGCTCGTATCAGGTGAAACAGGGATTGCAGCAGGGTAAGGAAGAACTGTACTAAGATGATGAGCACATCCCAGCAGAAAATTAACGTTGCATACAGCCGTAAGATCATCGAAACGGGCTTCCGGTGACAGTTGAGCCAAGCGGGTAATCGGCGTGGGTTTTCCTTCGATTCGGACGACTAAAATAAAGATAGTCACGATAAACGCACGGTCATTTGACAACATCATTATCCCTCGATCAATTTTACTTGCGCGTGTGTAATTGGCTTGCGGAAAATAAATCATCGACCAAACGTTACGAGAACTGATCGGACAGACTTTGTTACTTACATGGAACCGCGTCATGTATTGATTCGGCATTGCTGTGTTGCAAGTCTAGCAGAATCTTTCGCATGAAAACGATTGAAAACTGGTGCAATGAACATGGAGCATATCATTTCCGCGCAGCACACAACACAGAGGTTAAATTTAATTAGTAGAACCACACCGTGACAAGGCACAGCCCGAGACCCGTATCACTTGTCCCGTTAATTCCTCCCTCGCGACGAGAGTACCCCAAAATCAAGACAGTTATCAATGTACGGAGCTGAACACTTACCTTCCCTGGTGTTCGGGATTTCTCGAATGCGGTAATCACCAATCCAGAAGCTTAGGAAGCTTATTCGGTTTTATCACCAAATCCAAAGTCCGTCCAGTTGGACCTGCACGTACGACGATGACGACAGTTGAGAACATGCGTGAATTCACACAACCCACAAAAACAACACGGGCCCTACTCGGGAGGAAGTTTTCTATGCACCTGATAGGACGAAGGCTAATATTGTACTGTGTTGTTGAGTGAGAAAGATAAAGCCGATTGTCCCTTTAAATTTCGTCCCAGACGGTTTCGTATCAATGATAATGTGGCTTTCAGTTTAAAATTGTATGAAAAACGTTTAAAGTGCGTGTACGTTTTCTTTACGGACTGTTGGAAATGTCATAACAAACCGTCGACTAGCCGCTGGTATGTTTCGGCCGCCCAGCTGCAGCCGCTTTTTTGTGTTTATGCATCGAGGGTTGTATACTGTGTTGTGTTTTTCATCTTTTTTTAAAATCGATTATCGTTGAAAATGACCGTTATTAGAATCATAGTGGGTTGTAACGTATCATACAATAAATAAATCACTAATTTTATATTATTATATTACATCATGAGAATCATGTTGCTGCTGCTCATATTACATTTTTCATTTAAGACGAGCGTTAAAAGAAGCAGTACGATTCCTTCTATAACACGCGATATTTGTCACAATTTCTAACAGTAAAATGGCTACTTGTAGTAGTTTTCGTTAACGATGATCTATGGCTCTTCAATTAATTGGTGACATACACATTTACACATAATTACCGAAGGGTTTCATTGGAAAGTTTATTCCCTCTCCTAATCTTGTGTATTTGATCAAATAGAATACCCCTTGGCGCTGGACATATCCACCAATCTGCAGTCACATTTTAGATCTGATCCAGCCTAATTCGGCTCCCAGGCTAGCTTAAAGTGTCTAGAAAGTAACAAACAGGCAAATGGCATTCTCCCAAAATGATGATCTGCTTTTTCCTCCCGAGACACAACGGAGATTTAGGTCACGAACGCTTCCACGGGTCATTATGACTGTGGTACAATGAAATCATTCCATCCCTGGCGGGAATGCTGCTGCAGTTGAAATGGATAATTGCCCTTCTCCCCCTCCACTGTAACGTGGGAGAAGGGTCACCCCAATTTTCACTGGCAGTGCGCTGCTTATGATAATATGATTACCATCCTTCAAACAAAGTTGTGTACTGCCCTCGAGACCGAGCAGCCATATCGTTGGCGCAAATTTGAGGGCTCGGCAGTAGAAAAAAATATCAATCAACCGGCTGCTTAAGGGGGAAAAACCGCGAGCTAATGTCAATAAATTAACTCAGCTAACAGGCTTATACTACTGAGTGCCTTTTTTATTATTTCGGCAGAGCTGCCCAACGCTCCACTTCCCTCCGAGGTGTGGTATTAATCGTTCGCGCTAATGTTCTACGATCGGCGCCAACAACATGCATAACACAAAGTAATTGATTCGCCGCAAGTGTGCGCTTTACTGTTTAGGTAAAACATACATATGTGCATAACGCGATAATTATACCGTTTGGTTTGGTCGCACTGCTTTACATGCCCGGGTGAGCTGCGTTCCAACTCACCAACGCGCGCGATGGAGTACGATGGAGCACATTTATTCATAATTTTAAGCGTTTCGCTTCCTCGGAGCGGCCATGGGAGGTGATGAAGATGGTGGTCACGTTCCCAGCGTCATTGCAATGTAGCGGATTTTGCAGCCAGTGAAGAATACTTGGGAACCATGCCCGCACCTAACTGGCGGGAGATACGGTACGGGATAAAGATCGAAAGAGTGCGCATGGCCTTTTACTACCGATTTGCCAGGGCGGAAATTTCCCGTCGTTGGCGTTGATTCGTGTGGACTAATTTCCGTCCTGGAAGTCGACGATGACGCTCTTTGGCTGCTGACTGACTGGGCATTGGTGATTGTGCAGATTGACAGCCATATAAGCCAGCGGGAAATAATGCTTCTGCTCATCTCGCTCGAATAATACCGCTCCATCTTCATCAAGATGTTTGCGCCCGTCCCGTCCCAACAGCCACCACCGTCAGAGAAAGGAGGTGAGCTCGAGACATAGATTGTGCCGATTCGCCCCCTGCTCGGGGAAGGGGGGCCCTAGTGAGCCGAGATGTTTGGCAGAAAATTGTTATTACACTAACATACAGGACGGGGGCCATCCATACACCTCCCCTTACCATTGGGGCGCCACTTTGATTTGGTGGAAAGAAGAAAATTTGGCCCGTTTCATTATACGATGGGCATCTTTTTTACGATCATCAGGTCATAGATCTCCGTGATCTTCCGGCGCGCACCATAACCATTTGAAAGTGTGTACAAATCGATAAGCAGTCGCAACGGCACATCACCACTCGCGGCAATCTTCGGGCGCGGGAAATAGCCTTTTGTGGCCGAAGTGGCTGAATGTGGCGGGTGCGTAATGCCTTCTCTAGTGCGCGTCCCATCCATCCGAGAGAAATCATGCAAAATGTTACCACTAACAACATAATAACGCTCGCGAGAGCACCGGGAACAATTATCCGATCTGACTTTCGAAGTCGAAGTGACGATCGGCGAGGTCAGCGAACATTCAGCATGGTCAGGGTCGATCGACAACACGCCACACAGTGGTCAAACACCTTTTTCGACTTGCCCTCGGAGGCCAGCACCAAATTCCATCCGTTAATATGATTTTAGTGCATTGTGGTTATGCGACCAGTGCGACTGCTTTTTATTGCCTTGCACCTGTCCTCCAAAAAAGCGGAGGCGGAGAAGGGAGAAGGATGTTGGGAATGCCCTTTTCCCAAAGAAGCCGGGAACTGCCAGTGGCTCGAACAAATAAACATTTATTTCACGGTTGGATTGAGTTATGCGAACCATTTTTTGTTTTCTTGCTGTTGAGGGAAACTTCTGGAGTGGTAGATTCTTGGAGAAGGAATCGTGAGTAGCAAATACTGCTTGAGAGATGCCGGTTAGTTGAAGGCGGCTATAGCAGTATGTAGAAGATGGGCTAGATCGTCAAGCAGTTAGCTAATTACACTACTCATCAGCTGCTAACCGTACCGCTGCTGAATGGGTTTGCGGAGAAGAATGCAAGAAATAATACAAAAAAACTGTACAGATTTGATTTGTAGTCTCATGCTTGCATGCCATTTGCTGCGTGTCTGCATAGCAATGTTTGCATGTGTGTTGTGTTGGGAAAGATGCATCCGACCTCCCTTGAGCGTTTCCAACTGCTTTTCTCTCCCGAAGCTTACCGCGACTGTTGTTCGAGATGTTTCCAGAATGCTGGTATATTGCCACAACTTTTTAGCCGTTATCTAACAGCAGGAAGGTACAGGACTAGACAGGTCAGAAGCCTCCGGGAAAAGAACAGTATAGGTAAAAGCTCTAAGGCAGAAAAAAAAAGAAATAAATAAATTAGAATAGAAATGACAAAGAGAGAAAATCAATAAATAAATAGTTTATGGTGTACATGTTCCATATTAGTAGCCGAGCGTTTGCGGCGTTTGATACTTATTGAAATTTAGAAAAATCCTCAACAAGATGTAACTAACAAGTATGTTACACTATTTTTCCTCCGACACATAATTGAAAAGGTCTTCGAATAATCCCTAACACCTTGGAATGTCTTAAGTATCTTCCACAAAAAAAAACCCAAAAATCTCTATGGATCATAATCAATTCAATGAATCTGGAAACATATCCAATCTAACCTTTAAACACATATTCAACCACCGCTGATCGAGATTTATTCCGAAAACATTCCGCTATACTTTCTCCCAGCCCGGCTCCAAGAATGGTAACGAACGCAAACACAAGCGAAGCACGAGAAGCTAAGCAGCCAGTCAGTCAGCCACCCTAGGCAACCAGAGAGGCAACAACACAGCCAGAGCGCGGATCCAGGCGGTAGTAGCGTGGTGGAGCTGAATGAAGCAGCGAGAGCTGCAGCAAAACAGACAAACCGAAGAAATTGTGTAAGCTGCTTCTTTTTATCTGCCACGGAACAGTCCGTTCCGGTTCCAGTCTGCAGTCGATATTCAACCCGATCGGACGTACCGAGCAGAACCTGGTCGTACGCGTAAGGTAGCTTTGAGCAATTCTGGAACTGTGCCCGATAATTGTGAATGCGGAGTTTAGCTGCAAGTGACGAATATTTTATTCTTCCTGTGGCGAAATACGTGTGTAAGAAAGACGGTTGGCATTGCAAACGTGGAGGCTGCTAGATGGGCGTAGCCCTTCTACACTAGATTTTTTACAAATTCTGGCAATGTAGAACCAGAGAAACCCCCTTAAGCGACCAGGACATTTAGTGAGCAAGTAAGCCGAAGCAGTTACATTGGATGTGACAGTCAAAGACTTGAGATTTGAAAAGTGTGCGAGTGAAGAAAAGCGTTCTGTGAAGTGCTTCCAATAGCAACCGCACTAGCAAAGTGTGATTATCCCAAAAAACAGGTTTAGTGAATTTCGTGCTCGGTGAAACGTTCCGTCGACTAAGTGCTCAAAAGTGGCAGATTTTGTGGGAAAGTAGAATTACGAACTTCTGCACCTCCAATAGGAGGATAAACGAAATTTACACGAACCGGACCTCATCGTTTGGGTGTTGTCTTCTGTTTTCCGTTCGTTCGTTCCCTTCGCTATTCTACGTTTTTCTCGCGGTCATCGCGGACACCACCACACTATAACGGTAAGAATCTCGTTTGCTCAGAATGTTGGTCACTGCTCCGCAGAGGCCACGGGAGCCACCAACCACACTACTGGTCCCGCCTGGCAAACACGTATCACATTCAAATGGCTTCTTCTCTGGCTGTAGCCACACTGCCCTGTACGTCGTTTTGGTGTAGTAGCAACAAAAAAAAACACTCAGTATACGAGAAGAAAGTTTTTTCACGCCCTCTCCGCCATCCAGTTCTCAGCTTGTCCGATCTTTGGTGGAATGTTTTAAAGACAAAATTGACGAAATAGGAAAAAAAAAACATAGGTTGTAGCTGAGATCTTAGATGCTAAGATCTGGTACACGGTGTTTTTTTTTCTTGCGTTCAAGAGAAGCTTCTTGACGACGCAGTTCCATCGAAGTAGGCTAAGCGATGACGTGCGACTTGACGACGTCCTCTGGCGGCAAGTGCGCTTGCCGCGATTGCGATGGTGTGAATGAACTTTGGCTTTCAGCGGTACGGTCAAACGGGAATGAGGCCGCCCTGTCTGGCGACCAAAGGAATGGAGAGAACATTGCGACCCCCTTTAGGGAAAGCCGTTTTACTCCAACTTTGGATGCAGGAAGCAAGGTGCCCATTCTGTTTTTGGATAATCGCTATTAAATGACTCGCGTGGCAAGTTCTCGCTCATAGCGATCCCGATCATATTGAAATGTACCTGAAGGGGGTGGGGGTTTATTTGCTCCATTGCAAAAAAGAATGCATTAATTACCCGTTATCACAAGTGTGTGAGCGTGTGTTTATGTTAAAAAAGCACGACAGTCACAGGGGTTCTGACCAGCACGGGAATGTGGGGTACTGCTTTGTTAGGGGTATTCCCCTTTTATTCGTATGGTAATAACTTAATCGGTCGTTAAAACGTCTCCGCTTGGTGAAAGTAGTGACCTCATCCGCGCACGGGTTGTACCCGGCAACGATGTAAACCTGCAGATCGCTGCGGAGGGGAAGCGCTTTGTTGTGAAGGCGTGCAAGCATTTTCAACGCTACCGCAAGCGACGAACCTTTGGCTCGAACCCGCAACCATTTATGTCCGATTTATTTTTTTCTTTTCAAAACGCAATTCGTTTTGCATGTTTTTCTTTCTTTAATGGTTAACCTCTTTTGCTGCCGAATGGCAATAGATGCCTTTAGATATATTTTTACCTGAATTGAATTTCGGATGCGCTTTCTGTGGTTTTGAGGGGTTCCTCCTCTACTTCCAATATTGAAAACGAATTTCTCTCGCGATAACAAATGAAATCGAACCGGATCGAAATGGATATGTACGGCTATGCTGATCATGAAGTATCCTTCACAGCCAGACTGATAGCTACATTAAAGATGACCCAAAAAACGATTCAATTGTCCTCGCAAACGCAAGCAAGCCACCAACGCAAGCAATGTTGAATTTCCATACAGCCCGATGCTTCCGGGGTAGGAGGAGAAAGTGTAACACACCAACACCTTATTCTCAACGGCCGACATTCCCCAGCTCCAGGTGATGGGTTGGTTCTCACGCATCTCGGCCAAGTTGTGATTGTAATCGGACGATAACGCGGTTAAACTGTATCGCACTGATTAACCTGAATTTCCGCCCAGACACACTTTTTGTGTGTGACGGTGTGTCGCACCAGCAGCACCTTCTCCAAAGTGGGCAGCAGTGCGTGAGATGCGGCAGAACCCATTGTGTTTACCTTTTTTTTTGCCTATCAAGTGGCAAGTCAGTAAAGCATGTCAAAAGTATAAGCTTTTGCTGGTTTGCTGTACGGCAATCATGCTCATGGAGAAGAACCAGTAGCCCTTGTTCCCCATTTGGGTGAATCCCTCTCCTAGTGAAATGTGCAGTGTGTGTTTGTGTGCTGTCTGTCACAGAAAAAAAAAACACATTTATTGCTGCACTGTTTAAATGGTTCCATTTTTACAACACCCATCGAAAGCACCTGGCCGGAACAACAAGGCTGAGAGATACACTCATAAAACTAGCTCATGCTTGAACCCAGTGTTTTTGCCGTCGGTTATGATGTTGGTTTAGGTAAATATTGTCTTTTGCTCGGATTTGCATCCGTGAGCGCCACACCGGGTCGTCAGGGGGTTTGTGTTTGCATGCATTTGAAAAGGCGAATCGGTTTAATCGGTTCCATTTAAATGCACTTTCCTTACAGCGGGTGTAGCGGGATGAAGTTGTATTTGCTGCTTTGCTCTCCACGCATTTCCACTGTCCGATCGCTGTTGTTATCTTTTGGGGCGAACGTAGCGCTGAAGAGGTTTCTCAACAGCAGACAGGGATTGCTTCACTAATGGACATCATCGTCCAACAGTCCTCTGCAAGGTCTGAAGGAGCATAAGGAATGAGCATCACGCTGAATAGAGTGGGAAATAAAACGAGAGAGAAAGAGAGAGACAGAGAGAGGAGGGGTGTGGTGGTGTCAAAGGGGCAGAAATACTTGTGTAAGGGAAGGAGGGAGAGCATAATATCGTAACGGGATTTCCCTGGGTTCGCAGCAGCGGCCACGAGTTCATGAACTTGAAAACGAAACCAATGATCTGAGACCTACATGGGGAGAGGGCGATTGTGTGGCCCGCCGCTTGCATGTATGCTGACCGGATCATCCAGCTGTCTTTGAGATATGATTTGTTTTCCTGTTGCCGGGGTTTCGAACGGGAAATGGGAACATTTCACAGGCCAGCACAACTGTGGGAACGCATGGTTATGCTCGAGGGAGCAGCAGTTGATTGGTTGGCTCCATACAAACACGCACACACATACACACACACACACACACACGTCACAATCAAAAACTGAAGATCAAGTTCAAGGTACTATAAGGGGGAGAGTTTCATCCCAAACCCGGCCGGTATCGCGCTATCGTGCCATTGAGAAAGTCGCGGGAAAACGAGATAACAAAACTGCTCGACTGCCAATTCACACAGCCGGACGATGGGATGTGTTCGAGAAGATGCGTTATGCGTGTGAGATGCATTATGCAATGCGATTGCGTGGAATTGTAATGAAACGCAACAGAGAACGTCATCCAGCTCGTCATCCAGAAGGGGCACGAATGTAGTCCGTTCGTTGGACAAGACCGGATCCCATACGAGAATTCGAGTGTACCACACAGCAAGTGACAACACAGAAAGTGGTACACACTGTTGGAGAACAGGCAAGAAGGAGATGGTGGGGGAAGGGGAGGAGTTCGATCAGCGATCGTATTACCCAGCAGTGCCAGTGTACATTCAGAAGATTTAGGTCAGATCGCGCAGTGTTCACCTTCTTCCTAATATTTAACGGTGCATCATATGGGAAGCAATCACATACATACATACACACACACACACACACGTACAGGCTGTTTATCGCTTTAGGGATGCTTATACCCTCACAACACCGTACACCGGGACCATTGTTGTGCAAAACAAACAAAAAATAAAAGAGACCCCGGTTCAAGGGAGGTGGGCACCTTTTTAATTTTTTCGGGGGAGTGAAATGGGGAGAAATGGAGGGTGACTCCCGTTTTCGCCCGGAGGCAGTCTTCATTTCGGTAAATCGTGCTGCCGGCTGGTTAGCACATTCTTTACCGAAACGAGGTTACCGTGATCCACACTTATGGCTCGGGTGTGTATGGTTTCGAGTACGGCTTGCGAAAGGGACGGTTGAATGTCCTTTACGGCATAAGAAAGAGAGAGAGAGAGAGAGAGAGAGAAAGAGAGAGAAGCAAAAAGGGAAGGCGATCGGAAATAGGTGACATAATTCGATTGGCCACTGTTACCCGTTATGAGTGTGCAGTGAACGGTTCTTGTGACGTGTTGAAATT
>KB695535.1:0-12086 GCA_000349165.1 Anopheles christyi | reverse complement strand
AGCGCACACATACAAATTAATTAATTTTCGAAAAAGCTTGTCAAACGGACGAGTAAGATGGATCAAGATGGATTAAGGGGAGAAAAAAAATACAATGACACACACACACACAAGTACAAAAATTAACCCCAAAACGTAAGTGAGAGAAGCAACAACAGCAAAAAAAAAACATCCCCGCAGCGATAAAGGCGGGGAAGTTAGAAATGTTCATTACTAGATGAGATGAAAGTAAGAAGAAGAAAGAAAAAAACACGACTCATAGTAAGAGAGTGTTTGAGAGTGGAAAATGGGAAATACGACCCATGAGCATATCAACGAGAGCATCATCATCGGTGAGCAACATCAGGCGGGTCGAATCGGGAGACACCACGACACCAGCAGCACGTGAAAATGAGAGTTAAATTACAAATTTTCGCGTGTGGAGGTGGAAAGCCGGGAAAATCGGCAAGCTCGGGATGGGTTGGACACGGTGGGTAGCGTTTCAAAAGCTCGGTATGTTCTTCTGGTGACAGTCAAACAACACACCTATACACGGAAATCGGAACAAGAGGCAGGATAGTAGTAAAACTACAATTATGTTTGATGCCGTATGTTTAACACAGCTACGGGTATTGTAATACACCTACAAAGGAGTAAATTGTGTATAAATTGTAAGTGATCACATCATTTGACCCTACAATCCATTACACCTGCAGCATCAAATTCGTTTCCCTTTCTTTACACGTCTTGTGTGTTCCTATTTAAATCTCAACTACTTGCACAAAGACACATACACACGGTCGTTCCGCGCACATTCACGGTTACGATAAAGTGAAATTAAATGGCACACAAATATTTGCTTGCTACAGAGCAAGACAGAATGAGAGGCACCCCCCTTTTCACTTTGCTAGCGAATTTGGTTCTTCTAACAGAGATACACATTTATCTTATTTCAAACGTCCCATCGGCCCACAAGTACACACACGCCAGCCAAGAGGGCAAAGATACACAACCACACACACTCTAGTCGACGAGTCTACACCGTGTGTCGGTGGGTTCATTTTCACATCACTGCCGTATATCACACACACCGCCCCTTACACAACCGCTGGGATGCTCACACTTTTTTTTGCGTTTTGCAATTTTCTCAGAGCACCAGCGGGACGGACCGTCGACGGACCTTATGCAGCATCTTGAGGAGTCAAAAGACTTTTGTGAAGAAAAAAAACACACCACACACACACAAACACTGATTTATCATGCAAGTAAAGTTTAACTTTAGCTAAAATGCTTTGCATGTTTTCGTTCCGTGGCTTCAAGCCCAAACCCGAGCCCACTGATAAGGACGTACTTTTGCTGCGTGTCCAGAAAGCTTGTCTAACATTACAGCTTGTGGTGTTGGTATGTAAAATTTGCATCGCTTTCCACTCCACTTAGCCTGCAAACTTCAAACAACACACCAAACCACTTACTAGCCATGACCTCCGAGAAAGACAAATTAAGGGAGAGCAGCATTGGGAGTAACGCACAGTAGCTCCTATGCAGGATAAGTAAGCAATCGCCGCACAAATACACACACACACGCGCGCGGGACGCAGCATCCGCGCCTAAATCCTTACACGGTGAAAGTGCAAAAATCCGCTCAGCAGTTACAGGCGATGCCGCATTCCCACTTTTCGCGGAACACCAGTTCGGTCGGCAAACCGTTCGAGCACTGTGGCGGACACAACACTCAACGTTTATGCCACAAGTCACCCTCACAACACACTGTGTGTGTGTGTGTGTGTCGCGGTGACACGAAGGGTGCGTGTCTCACAAACTCACTACTCACTCAGTGTGTGGTGTGTTTGCGGTGCTGTGAGCAACAACGACGGCAAACGACATTCACGACAGCAGGCCGCGCGCAAACTGTGCGAGAAGCGAAACCCTCGAGACCCTAAAACTACGCACGAGGTTACCGCGCGGTGGCCGCATACGGTCGCTCTCTCGCTCTCTTTCTCACGGACCAGTGGTGTAATCTCTCCATCAACTTAAACAGCTCCACCACAGCTCGAAAGGGTGGCTTTTGGACAAGCGCCCGCAAGGCGGAGTTGCTGTTACCAAGAGATGATCCTTTCTTTTTTTTTACAGCTGCACCAGGATAACCACGCGTGGGAGCTTGGGCAGGCACGGAGAGTTTGTAGTAAAAACGAATTGTAGAGAGAAAGAGAGCACACGAACGCTCTCTCGGTCGGTTGATCACAGGATCTGCTGGGGCGGCACCAAAATGTTCCCCACAAATAGTCCCGGTGCGTGTGTTCACTCTGACGCAAAATGACAAACGACGCGATGAACGGCGATAGCGTTGCTAGCCATCCCTTGCCCTTGCTCACCTGGTGAGCTTTGTTGCGTGTGAGATAAAAATTTGGCGTGTTAAAAACCGCGCGTGAGAGAGAGAGAGTGAGAGAATTGGCGTGGGGAAGATATCCCTACCGAAAGATCGGTCGTGTGAGTCGGTTCATTCAGTAAGTTCATCCGCAATACAAGCAGGGGAATCGCAGTGTGCATGAACTTTGGTACATTTTTTTTCTGCCGTACTAAAGAAGAGGGTTCATTTTACTGCGAGGTTATAGTAGTAGACGCACGAAATACTACAAACTAAGTCAATGTTAATTTGACACTATTTTGGAATAAATTTAAACTAAAAAATACAAAAAGAAGGTTAAGATAAAATATTAAAGATGACCTTATCATTCTGCTGGAACAGTTGCTCCAAGTGCATACGCACTCCTTTCATTCTTTCATGCTTATCACAAAGAGCATACAAGTTTATTTTTGTCTTAGCTTAAACCTTTCAATAAAAAATATTAAAAAAAAAACACTCTCAAGTGCCTCACCCCACCCGCACAACCACCTCAAATAGAGATTAGTTTGCTTTATTCTACCACAGCAGCAAAACGATCTAAGCGACCGACTACCATACTATACACGTCCCCGAAGTCCCATCAACCCCGGCATCGTTCAACCAAACACAATGGTGGGTGATGTTGCTGCTGAAGAACTAACCATCCTTAACTGACCCCGAGCGCTGTTTGCCAGAGGTTGACAAAACTGATTTCGTTGAAAGATATTGAGGATTCCACCGGCTAGCGAATATCGAGGTAGATACTAAGGCAAACAAAACCGCTGACAATGCTACCACTGCTACTACTTGCCTTTGTGATACAGGCTCTGGCAAGGCAAGACGGCGGTACTGGCAAACTACCATATCATCCTAATCTCCCCTCTTTCAATGCTTCCGAAAGGTTCAAGTACACATTAAAAAACTTTAACCACAATCTTCAGTTTTATCATCCCCTAGCCAAGGATGATGATGATAACAGCTATAATACGGAATGGTTTTGTTGGTGCATGTATCTGACTGTTATACTTCGGTTGTTGTTTGCTTTCTTTTTCCTTTTTTTTTTGCAATACCGTTACATCATGTGAAAGGATGAAATTTGGCTGGACATTATCCGATTGAAGCAGAGGATGTTTTTAGTTCTATAGGATTGTAGTAAAACAATGGAAAGTAAGATAAGAAATGCACACATTCTACATCCTTCAGTCAGAATGACTTCCCGTCATGTAATGCAGACCTTTAAAATAAACTCAGTACACCAAACTCACGCCTGCAAACGATGTCCAGGAAGTGGTGCGGTATCGCCTTCCGAAGAAGTAAAATCAGCCGCAGCACAAACACTGTAATCTCCCACCAACACACACTCACACACACACACATTAAAACAGTGTGTATGCGATTCTTCTCCCGCGAGAGGCTGACCGTACCGGGCAGTGTTGCTGTTCCCGAGATGGAGTGAAGATACATCACGTAAAATCAACAAAAACAAAGAGCGCGAGCAAGATGAGAGTCGTCGGCGAAGCTGGAGAAAGTAAGCGAAAGCACGCAAACCGGCAGAACGCGTCCGGCAGAAAACAGAGCAAAAAGGATTACGGGTCGCGCTAGAGCGAGAAGGAGCCAAGAATGGTGCGACCGAGGGAGTATATGCGGAACCGACACTTTAACACACACTGTCACCGAACAGAGACGGATGAACGTGTCGGAGAAGCAAGACAGCAGGGAAAGGAAGAAACGAAGAAAAAAAAACAATGTGTCCTTGGATCAATCTGAGATGATAAAATTATTATGTAATCGGTAAGCAGCGCAAGGTGTACATCGTTGCTGAAGCCACCGCCAGAGATACCGGATGATTTGTTGCTTCTAATTTGCGTAGCAAACCGTACTGCAGTCAAATTCTGGCAAGTGATCATTTCTCCATGGAGGCGCCTGGTGGCTTGTAAAAAAATTTAAATTATTTTCCACTTTGGCTCCATTGCAATGTTACGTTTCTTTTGCGCAATATATGCAAGCAGTACGGTTGAAGCAAATCCAATTTCGCTCCTTTACATCATTCCACAACCGGTCCCATTCTGCTCCGGTAGCCATTAATTCCCAAAAGCATCTCTCATCACACGGAGCAATTAAGTAAAAATCACAAATCCGCCAAACAAACCGTAGGAAGGCAACCCGCTAAAACCATCGCACAAACCTCCACCAGTCCCCTCCTTCCCTACGCCTACAATCACTCTGCCGGCTTTAACAACACACTGCCCATGCCATTTGACCGTTTCTTTCGACGCATGCTCATCAAATCGAGTCAACAGTGGGGAGAGACGACACACAGCGTGATTGCATATGGTTGGTGGTCCCTATCTATATTCCTGTTTCCAATCCATATGCTGCAACTTTTTTTTCACACTCCCACACCACACTGCTATGCTATGCATATGGGGCGGGAATGGGGGCGAGTGATATTTGTTTGCCCAACTCATCATGCAACAGAGTCGTCATCCCCGGGGGTTGGATTTATCTCTACGTTTGGCGGATGAATTTCGCGTTCTCTTTGCATTCCCTCTTAAGTCTGCTGGAGTGGTAGAGTATTCAACGAGTTGGCGGCGGCTGCGACGGATGCACACTTTTTTTTCTTAAAGGTAGAAAACCTTCCCGCCCACTGCCTCAAAACACCAAGAAAAAACACTTGACAGAGCGCAGGATTCATTATAACACCCTTGAAACTCATTATGGAATCCGCGCGTCGTGCGACGGTTTCTTGTGTCTTCTCTTCTGCTTCTGAAGCTGTGGCTTTTTTGCCTTTCAAACACGTTGATGTTTTTTGTTTGCCCATACATAGCGTACATTGAAGCCGTATTTATACCGCAGTGTTTACACATCGTTCTGCGTATTCCCCATTTTTTATGCTGGATTCGGACGACTTTTTTTTTGTCGAATGAAAATGGAAACATTTTTGTTTTGCATGCATTTGCAAGATACAACATGCTTTAGCGGTGGAGAGAGAACAGGGAATCTCGCTGGAAGTCAGCTTAGTGACAAAGAAAGGAGAAAAAAATCACACACAACAGTGTACAAGCATTTAAGCAGCATCTGTGCTCGCGCTGTCTCAGGCACTGGTTTGTTAAAATGCAATGGCAAACGGTGAAATAATGAGCTTGACAGAATAAATCATTCTGCACATCGTTTCGCAACTGATGGGGCTGTTACTGTCAGATTTGTACTCTGTTTTCCTTTCGCAGCTATTTATAGTCAGCAACCAAACGCTGAAGAAGGCACAAGGAAAACCAGCTGAAACATAAGTCTGCTCCATAGTGTGCTTTCTCTTCCTTTTCCCTATCTTAAATAGTTTGAGAAAAGTTCATAATTAAGACAACATTCTTAGGCAAGGTAAAGCACTACGGCATCTGCCATAACAATTCATTAGTATGCGCTTCCTTGCACTGATTCGTTGTTCGGTGCTAGAATCCTTCACTTACCTTCTCACTGTCAGTCGTGTTGCCGGAACCGAAGCTTGCCAGCGAGCTACCATCCTGATCATTCTCGTTCAGCGTATCGTCTATGTCCTTCGATAGCCGCTGACCCAAGTTCTTTCCGCTGACCTTGGCAGGCGATTTGAGCAGTGAGAATGAGGTGCCAGAGAAGTACGTCTCCTGCATGACTTCGCGCATTCGCTTCACCCAGAGCTGTTTCGTTTCGAGACTGTTGGCTTTCAGCACAATCCGATAGTCGGACAAGATTGGGGCCCGTCCAGTCCAGATGGCAAACTTGCACTCGTCCCCTTCAATGTGCTCCGTTACACCGAAATCTGAAAAATAAAACAACATTTCGTTTACGATTAATTCGTTTGCATCTCGACATCCCACGCACAACATTTAATTACCTGATGTGAGCAGCTTGTTTTTGTAGATGTACTTCACAGTACCGTTGGTGTCTTTGACCTCCTTCGAGAACAGAATGTACAGCTCGAACAGGAACACGTGGCGCTCGCGACCCTTCTTTATCAGAATCTGCTTGGTGTCCCACACCAGGAACGAGTCCTGCAGCACTACATCACCCAAATTGTCGATCGGCATGTCGCACTGCTCCAGCAGCGACAGATGCATCACATCGTTCGCTTTCTTCGGCACGTTCAGCATCACCTCTAGGCCGTCCTTGATTTCGCCCCGACCCTCATCGCAGCAGGACTGTAGATCCTTCAGCAGCAGCTGATACTTGGTGATGCGTTGCACCGGCTTGATCAGGTACGCCGGAAGCGAATGCTCTAGCTTGTGCTTTCGCTGCACCTCATCAAAGTACGTTCCACCGTGCTGCACCATATAATCCATCGACTGTGGCTTATTCTGGCAGTAGTGCACGTACATGTCAAACTTGGTGGCCCACGTCACAAAGCAATGGCCAACGTCCTCCGGCATCGTTTCATACTTTTCCAGCTCGCGCAGGAAAATCTTCTCGTGGAACTGGAAAATGTCCTCTATGTTCGCAAACAGGATGTGCTCCTTGCCGAGCAAGGTCGGCGGCACCTGGTTACCACTACCGAGGTCGCGCAAAAACACATTGATGCACGTCTCGAGATCCTTTACGTACGTTCGCTCGGTTTGCAGTAGTTCCGCCATGATGAATTCCTTCTTGCGCGCCGATTTGCGCTTCTCCTCGTTGATTTCCTTCTGTGCGGCACCGACCGCCCCCGGACCTGCTGCCGCAGCGTTAAGCTTCGTTTCGAGCGATGGATCCGAATGTCGGTACTCTAAAACGGAGCCACCCGTACTAGAACCTCCGGATGTGCCGGTGGAGCTTGTCGAGCAGGGGCCGCTGCTACCATCCCCACTGCCACCTACCATGCCCGTGCCGCCCGGTACAGGCGATGCGCCACCCACCGCAATCACGCTCGTGTAAGAACCGCCCGAAGAGATGCCCGAGCTGGAGTTGACCGAGGCAATGGATCTGCTCGCGTTAAGACTACTGTTACTACTATTATTACTGCTATTGCTACTGCTAAGGTTATTGTCATCCTGTTGCTGTATGATACCAGGTAGGCCTAGAGATTTTTCTAGATTCGATCGGTAGAGCTCCATCCGCTGGCTGAAGTCCTTGTAACGGTAATCAACCGTCGCGACCCACTGCTTGATCGAGCTCGCGTGCGCATGGCCCTTCTCCACGAGCGTATCGGCCAGCTGTATTAACAGCTTAACCCGCTCCCGCGTTTCCTTCGCCGTGCTCTTGAACTCATTATGCTCCCGCAGCAGCAGCTCCGACTCTTCGCGGCTTGAGCAAAGCTTGTTCTTGCGCGACGACAGGTACGCCTCGCCGGTATCGTGTATCCACTCGATCGCCTGCTTGGCCGACCGTTCGAACAGCACAAACTGCTGGCACTGGTCGAGCCGCTTCTTGCGCTGCGTCCAGTATTCGAGCACCTGCGTTTCCTGGGCGAGCAGTTTCTCCAGAATCGACTTCACCCGCGACTCACTGTTCACCGTCGTCGGCTTGACGTGGTAGAACTGTAGCGAGCGGTTGGCGTACTTCAGGAACGTTTCCGCCGTACGGCGCGCCAACGTACACGCCTTCAGGAATGCTTCCTTCTGCTCCTGATGTTTCGAGATCAGCTGCACTATCTGTTGGCCCTTGTCGGTAGAGCCACCGCCACCGCACCAGTCCTCCTCCCGGCGGTATTCCTTCTCCAAGCTGTCCAGCACACTGCACACCTGCTCGGCGGTTTTGAAAAAGTTCTGCGATGCCGTCACGAGCTTATGGCGCTCCTCGGCACACGTGACTAGCTTCTGCCATTTCTTCGTCACATCCTCCGCAATGTCCTTGATGCTCTGCGGATCGTAGTGGTTCGCGTTCATCAGCGCATCCGCACGGTACTTCACCTGCACCGCCGAGGTGTGCGTGCGCTCGATCGCTACCTGAAACTGTTCATGCTCCTTGCGCAGCTGTTCCGCCTCCTGAAAGTTGTTCGGGATGGAAAAGTTGGCCATCAGCATTGCTTCCCCGTTGCGTATCCACGAGATCACTTGATTGGCGTCGTTCTGGAAGTGGCACAGCTGCATCGATTGTTCCAGCTTGATGCGTTTAGCCTCCGCCATATCTTCCAGGTCAAGTTCGCGGTCGTGCAAAAACTCCAACAAACACTGCACCCGTGTCTGGGCGGTATGATTCGCGTCGGCCATAATCAGCAGACCGGACGATTCGAACAGCTGCATCAGCTCGTGCCCCTGGTTCATCACCTGATAGGTCGTCGTCTGCATCTGGTTGACCGATTCGTTGTGCAGGCGAAGGAACTGCTCCGTTTTCTGGAAATCACGCGACACTTCGGTGTGCTGCAGCTCTTCCGACCACATTTCCAGCTGCGACGACACTTCCAACGCGTCCCTCTCGAAGATGCGCAACCGCAGGTACAGGTCGATCTTCATGCGGCGCGTCTGCCAAAGCCCTTCCAAGTCCAACCGATTCTTCTGGATGCGATCGAGCGCATTCTGTACGGCCGTTAGCGAACCAGAACTATCCTCCTCCTCGATCGCACGCAGCTCTTGCAGCAACGCTTCGCCCTGTGCGATCGCTTGCATGCAGGTTTTGAGCGTGTTTTCCTCCTGCTCCTTGCACTGCTCCAGCATACGCTCCGTGCCCTCTAGGTGTTCGTTCGCCAGCTCGAGCGATTCCTCGTTCGTCACTTCCGCATGCAGCTGCTCCTGCCAGGCAGATATTTCCTTCTCGTTCGAGTAAAACACGACGGCCAGATCGAGCCGCCTGCGACGCTTCTCGACCCGTTCCGCAAACGATGCAACGTTGGTTTCAAGTTCCTGAGCGACGGAGAAAATTTCCTGCGGTGACACTTCACCCGACCGTGCCAGCTCTTCGGCCGCTGCCAGCAGCTTCTCCGCATTTCGGTACGTGTTTTGAGCGACATTCTCAAAGTGCTCGTGGCTCGTCTGGTAGATGCGCGCTTTCTGCAAACTCTTGCCAATGCCCTTGTTCTTCCGCAGAAACACATCCCCGTGGTTCTGCAACCAGTCAAGCACCTGCTTCACGTCCTCCTGGAAGAGGCGCAACGCAAGCTTCTGATGAAGCCGCAGCTTGCCCGCGTGCCACTTGCTCTCCAGTGCCCGGTGATGTCCGAGTATCTGGTGTATCACTGCCAGCACGTGCGAGGCACCTTCACTATAGTCCGCTGCCGGATTACCACCATTGAAATGGGAGTTGTCCTAAAAATAAAATCGAAATTAAATGTTACTATCTTGCCTCGAACCACAAGCCTGAGAGAGTTGCAACAGTTCTTACATTTTTTCTAGTGTTCACAATCGGTGGCTGATTGCAAACCTGCACCAGATGGTCGAGCTGATAGAGCAGCTTCTTGCTCGTCGAGTGCACCTCGGTATACGCCTGACACATCGCCTCGTACAGCGACTGGTGCGTACCGATAGCCGTCTCCAAACTTTCCACATTGGTGGGCGTTGGAATCGTGGCCTCGCAGGCCGCCGCCCAGCTGCTAACGCTCTCCGTGTACTGTTCCGCCTTGTGATGGAACACGACGGACAGCGTCAGCACGGCCGTCCGTTCGTCCAGCGTGGTGACGAAATCTTTCCACGTTTTGTCCAACCGTGCCGCGAGCGTGCGGATGTGGGCCGCCGCGTAGTGATTGCCCTCGTACAGCCGGGCAGCAACGGCCAGTATTCGATTGATGTTAACGCACACGTTGCGCGACGTTATGGCAAAGCGCTGGTGCTCTTCCTGCAGGTTCTTCGCTATCGCGTAGTTGTGCCCGATCTCGACGTACGTCTCCTGAAACACGTCCCGGTTGTGCAGGATCCAGTCGAACATTTTCTCACAGTCCTGCTCGAACAGGCGCAGCTGGAAGCACTGGTCAAGCTTCGTTTTGCGATGCTGCCACAGGTTGAGCAGCTGCTGCTGGGCATTACGCGTCGTTTCGAGCTGTTGCAGCACCTGGAAAGGACCGAAGGGCAGGTCATTAGAAAACTTCCATTAAGAAGAGCGTAAAGAGTGGGGGGAAAGAGTTTCGAAAAAATGGATATAATTAGAAGGAAGAATTTCACTTCTGTCTCTGACCCATATACAACATCAATTTAAATACAATTAACCCAGACATCGAAACCCAACCGCAGTTGCAGCAGTATTGAACAGGTAACTGCTGAGTGCTTACCACGATGACATCGGGTAAACAAATCCTACAAAACGGAGACGGAAATAATAGTTTTATGATCGTCTATAAATAACCCAGAGGGAAAAGAAACTACCCGCAGTAGCACAGCAAAAAAAAGTCTCATGTTGAAACGACGACAAACTTTGTCACAAAATTCGATCAGAGCCGTCGATGTCGCCGTCGTCTTCGTTGATGAGATTAGGAAGCAAAGGGAGCAGGTTAGCATTCTTCGCTAAACATGAACCCATTCGTGCTACATCTTAAGTAACACACAACCGTACGGCCGTGATTTTAGTCTCTTCTTGCTTACTGGATACCGCTTACAGGGTTTGGCAACCTAGCAAATTGGATTTCATGCAACAGTGGTTCCCTGGAGCACTTTTTTTATTGTCAAACCCTGGAATAAATAAAGCAGAATAACCTCGTTACCACTGGAAGCGATTCAGCGATGTTTGGTTACACAAAAAAATGCAAATCTCACAAACAGCGCACAGTACGTCCAAGTGCAATTGAAACAAAAAGTTGGCCTTCTGAACGCGCACAAACTTTTGACAAAGTGCAAAACAATATCATTCGTTTTGGGGTGGTGGTATTTTTTTTTTTTTTTGCGCTTCCCGCTGGGAACAGCATGACAGTGCCCCATGATGCCTGATTTGTTTTCCAACTGTACGGGACCTGACTTTTCCTGTGTGTAATGTCGCTTCAAAAACCACTTTGTCTAAAATCTAGGACATCTCTTGAACCACCCAACAACCTCAGCCATCAAAGCTAGTTGAGAGAGAACACAAATATGCGAAATTAAGATGGCTTTCCCATGCTGAAAGAAAAACAAACGTTCTGCTGAACGTTTCTGTTATTGAAAAATAACGTTCCCTGAACTGAAAGGAGCCGAGCTAGACAAGCAAAAAAAAAAAACAACAACCCCAGCATCATACCCATCCATTAAATCCCACTCTCGCATTTCGAACGTAATTCTTGGATTGCTATCATCGGCACAATACTATTTAGCACGGGGCACGGGATCGTGTTTCGTGCGCCATGCTTCGTCCGACGACGGACGCTGATGATAGAATTTCAGATAAACATCGTACACACGAGAAGAAACACAACGCGCGGGATAAAAATTAAGCGTCGATTAAGAGGCCTCGGTAGCCTCCGCGCACATCGGTTGCCTCCTCTTCCGCACGATCGCCGACATTGGATCGTCACCATACAACCGGTGGACCGGTGGCATAAGCAACTAAAATGGAGAAACGGAACGAAGAGGCATCACATCCCATCACCGCTCATTACTGTTTTAAGCTTGGCGAGAGGCAGTGGCACACAACCACCACCCACCCATCAAGTCCAAAGACCCTTTAATTATAGTGCCAGCAAATGTTTAGCAGTTACAAGCACAGCTGTTGGCGTGTGCCCGAGAGACCCGAGTTTTTTTTTCCTCGATTGCGTCCGGAAAAATGGGTGTAAAAATGGAAATTGCTCGTGAAAGCGCAGACCCCCCTCTGAACCATTCGAAATTGATTAGATAATTTCCACCATTTGGTGAGACTTTTCTTCACCTTTTCATGCCATCCTCAAACC
>KB695534.1:0-33427 GCA_000349165.1 Anopheles christyi | reverse complement strand
CGTAACCTCTAGTATAATTGGTCTAACGTGGGGTGGTGGAAAAATATAACATCTATGCAAGGGTGTTTGTCTACACCACTTTGCACTAAACACGACGACCTATTTGCTTGTGTGAAGAGTTAGTTGTTGCGAGCTGAGGTTTTAACTAATATAGTGTTGTGTAAAAAAAACAACCTACACCAAACACACACACACACACACACACACACGTGTGATGCAGAAAGGAGAGGATCACATGACATCTTCTCCAGCTACAATCGATAAACGAACTCCACGGAATGAATATTCATTCGAACAGTTGGCCCTTAGAACATCGAGTCGAGTCGCTAGCCATAGAATGTTTCTGTTTGATTTTTTTCTTTCCGAGTGCAAAAAGTGTACTGGCAGCAAGATTTACGACCGCTACCCAACACCCGTTGTACAGACAGTTTGGTTGTTTCTCCGGTTAGCAACAGAAAGCAGCAACCATTTCGACATTATTGCAATGGCTTAATCGTCGGGCAGTACATGAGAAAGGGGATAGGGTTGAAGGGAAGGGTGAAACTACTTCCCCAAAGAGGAATGAGGGTAGTGAACTGTTGTGCCACTCTTAACCGCGGCGGTTAAAAGAAGCTTGCCGCGTGGCCTGGAACTTGTACCGGTTTTTTTTTGTTATGGTGAATTTCACTTAGCATGATAACTTCCGGTCCGAACTTTGCACGGTAGCAAAAACAACCACTTAATCATGTTTTGCACCACCTCTGCATCCCTTCCTGGCGCAGTGTCACCATTTGTCTGTTTCCCTTCTCGAGCCATACCGCGTAGACGGGGAGTACTATTTAAGGTCGTGGTTTTCTTCTACACGCATACACACGCTTGTCCTCCCTGCATGTAACACTTCTGTGTGCCATCTTTGGCATTTGTTTTTCATCCGGGAATCGCCTGGTCTGCCCTTTCTCCCCTCGACTCGCTTTCGTTATCTTATCAACGTCGATGAATAACGGATGGTAGAACAGATTGCACGAATATACGACGAGGGAGAAAATGGAGGGAGGAAGGAGGAGGAGGTGAAAGTGGAGAGGTTAGGAAAACACGTAAATACTATTGTTGCTAACTGTGTCTTGTGTCGTTTCTTTTTCACCATGCTTGCTTTCTCTTCGTTTCCACCTCCGTGTTTGTTCCTTCCGGAACCGGATTGACCATATCACACACACACACGCGTAAAAAACGCACCATGGGTGCTGGCGCGTAACGCTGAAAACAAAACTAACAATCAATCTGTGCGTAAGCTGGAAAAGTTTTTCCTGCAAAAACAAAACTAAGAAAAAAGGGCTTGAAAGAAGTGTTCACTCCGATGGTGGCGAAAACAATGTGTTATTTTACGACCCATCTTTCATTTGACCCATCCACCGAGGTCGACACAGAACGAAGCATTGGTTTAGTGATTTCTCCATAAAGAATCCATCACTGTGGCCATGCGTATGTGTGGGAAGGAATCGCTTACTAACGTGCTTCCGCCGTATGCGAGACAATTACTGCTGGATTTGGATGGTAGTTGTGAAAAACAGAGTACCTACGCACGCGAGAAGTACGCGATAAAACCGTTCAATCAGTGGGCGCGAGACGGAATAAGTGTGGCTGGCTTTCGGCACTGCTAAACGTTTATCTCGTTGTTTTTTTTTCTTCTGTTTGCTTGTTCCAATACCGGCCCTATTAATCAATCTCCGCACCTTTTTAACGTTCAGACTTGAGTTCTCACCCTTTTATTCGCACTTTCTCGTGTACAACTTTCGTCTGCTAATGCTGACTTAACTTTCTATTCTCCTGTCCGTGCATATGAGATACTGTTTCAGGACGCACATGGACGTCTTCTGTAAGCAAAACATGATTCACATTTGTTGGAAGGACCTGTGTGGTCTCGTGTGTATTACCCTCGGCCGATTCATCCCTTTTTGCTGGTACCCTCAACACGTCGCCCTTTTTTTTCGTTTGATTTCTGCCGCGCTATGCTGCTACTCTACACGAAGGCACTGTTTTCGTAGTCGTCCGTCACGCGAAGGAGCTGAACTCCTCGCCGGCAGCACTGTTACATCTCGAGCGAAACCTCGAGCGATGTTTCGTCGCCGTTGGAGAGCTGCTTCTTGAGTGCCTTAACACCTCCTCCACCACCGTTGCCACTGTTTGCGTTTGTTCCCGCCACAACGCCCTTGCCCGTGATCAGTCGTCCACCTCCACGGACAGTGCCACCACGCACCGAGCCTGTAGTACCACCGCCAGGAGCACGTCTAACACCACCACCGCCACCACCATCACAAACCGACTCTTCCCCACCACCATCAGAGTCCCCGGCACGAGATGCACCCCTTGTGTAGTGGGACGTTTGATACTGCGAATTGCCCTGGTCGGCACCACGGTTGCAGAACATGCGCTCCAGCATCTGCCGATAGCGCGGATGGTTCATGGCGTAAAAGTACGGATCGATGGAGGCCGCAATCTTGGCAAACACGGCCGGTATCATTGAGTTGAGCGGTGTTAGGTACTGCTCGTACCCGAACACACCCATCATCGCCACCACGGCGTACGGCGTCCAGGCGGCAAACCACAGCCCAATAATACCGACGACAACGCCGGCCAACTTTACCTCCGTCTTGTTCTTGCTTTTGCTCGACTGGATTGCATTAGCGTTGATCACGGCAATTAGAATTCGGGCGTAACAGTAGCTGATGATTATGAACGGGATCAGCCAGGCGAACACAAAGTACACGAACATAAAGACGCGTGCGTTGTACGTGCGATCGAGATAGTCGAAGCTGCAGGCCGTGAGATACCCTTCAGCTGTGTAGCGGCTCAATCCAATTTCCATTGCTGGGAAGCTGGCAAACAATAGCCCGTACGCCCAGGTAAAGGCGATCAGGAAGTAGCATTTTAGCTTGGTCGTGGAGCGATTTGGATTCAGCGGGTACACGACCACATTGTAACGATCGATCGATATGACGGTAAGGGTAGCGATCGCCACAGTACCACCCACAGCTCCCATTAACGCGTAAACAGTACATCCTGTGAAGAAGCAAAAAGGAAAAATGTGATAATTGTATGTGCTTGGAAAGATAATGTCCTTGCAGCACTTACCAATCGATCCGAGAGCTGGGCCCTGATGGATACTGTTGTAGATAAACATTGGTGCCTCCATCATGATGATGAAGTCGGCCACAGCTAAATTAACGACGAGATAGTTGGCGGGTGTACGCAATGAGCGATACCTGCAAAGAACGAGCAAAACAAAACAAAAACAATAGGATAAGTACTTCATAAGTGTTTGGGGATCAAGTAGATTCAACTTATCACTTTATCATATTTTTTCCCAGAAAAGAGATAAGTTATGCAAGCTTCTTCTTCTTCGTAGTTGGCACAACAACCCACGTAGGGTCAAGCCTGCCAAGCAGCTACTAATGTGGTTGGCTTTCTGTGACTTATTGTACCCATAGCAGAATAGTCAGTCCTACATATGGGGGGGAGGTAGGCAGTTCGAACGGAATTCGAACAACGTGGGGCCTTATGACCGGCCTACGCCATTTCCCCACGACCACCGGTAATCGTTATCTAAGCTTATCAATCGATTATTCTTAGAAATTGTTCATCAATTTTAATTTTATTTTGTCCCACAATAAAACAGATTCTACGCCGACGAACATGTCTATTCACTGGATGTTCTTCTGAGCTGATCGTAGATTTAGTTACATAATTAGCACTCCATTGGTTATGCTGGATAATAAATTGAATAAATTTATTGCTACAACATTTGACACAAAAACCTTTGCTTATATTTACTGCTGCCTGGATCTTTTGCCTTTACCGTGGAAATACAAACGGATGATGATCAATAAATACCTCATACACACAAGATATTTCAACAGTTCAAAAAACTCGGTCATCGAGATCTTGTGCCCTTTCTCCTGCATTGCACTCCATGCTCTAATAAGGTGCACTGGATATGCCATTTACACATATTCACAGGTTCTGTCGTTTGGAAAATTTGGAACTTCTCAAAAATTGTCAACACCTTTATCCTTCTTGGCGGGATGGATTTTCGGACAGAGTTTGTTCGCGATGATGTTGTTGATCCAGGTTGTGCAGCAGAGGCTCCTCGGGAAACATTACGGGTCAGGGACTACGTGAGTAGTATTGTGGTATCTGTATATACCCATTTGCTGCTTTCTGACCAATAGCTTATCATAGAAAGGTTGCCATAGTATAGGTTTATCAATACACGAGAAGGCTCAATAGGTGGAACAAAAGTGTAGAGTTATGTAAAAAACGGGAAACGGAACGGGACTAGTATAGGCGCCCATTTACTGACGGAAGACCCTCAAAAACAATTTTGAATGGTGGGTGGTGCCCTGGTTTACTAACGATGGCGCCCCATTGCCCAATTGTATACGGGGTGTTTAAGTCTGCCTTAGGAACCTTCTCACCCATATGTTGTAACACTTATTCTTATCCTTGCAGTCTTGATCTTGATCTGTGCTACCGCTTGATGCGCAACTGGATTTATAAGAAGTCCCAGTTTGATAAGAATTGAATAATAGATAAGAATAATTCAATTAAAAGAATTCCATCGTGAAGTTTGTAGCTGGATCGTTTGGTTTAACCTACGCCATAAAATGACTCATCTCCCACTTTCAATACAATCGTTACAAGCAGTTCGAATTTATCGATACTGCCCCAAAGCAAAGATTTTCCCGAGTGCACAGATATCGGCAACAGACGAAGCCTAGATAAGATGGTGACATCAAGAAGATTTGACACTGCCTTTTGCAGAATTTGTACATAGATATTATACAGTTGCTACTGCTCAATAGATGGCGCTGCACGCTTTGGACCTCGATTCGAAAGAACCTAAATTTCATGAAGAAAGTCCAGTGTTTCGCAAAGAGGTTTCCCATAGAACAAATTAAAAGCCAATGGTTTGATTCTATGTATGAAGAAAACAAGTTGTTCCAAGCTTACTGCAAATAATAAAAGTACCATTATTGAGTAACCATTCCAGCTGCTACTAGCCATGTCATCATGCTGCAAAGTACAAGAACCCCATTACGCAAGCAACATTTTTGGTGAACAATTTTTATTTGCTCGATTTTCTAATTCTCATCATTCCTGGAGGTTTTGGTGTTCTCCAAAGAACGGTATTTTTTGTGGTCGGCTTTGAGGAGACGACGCTACGCCCAATAACGAGACACAAACTCCACCAGCCGCATCCGTCGTACCATTAAAAAACGGGTTTTCTTTTAGTTTTATCTCCTCAAAGGGGACGGGAGCGTAAGTGCCCCGCGTCCAGCTCATGCTGCCGTAGTGTTAGCCCTTCCGCACTCGGGGGCCATCCGCTCGCAGCACTCGTATCTCTAAACAATCACTCAACCCATAGGGCACAGGACGCAGGGGAGCGGGGGGTAAAGAGAGAGCCGCAGGCAGTTGGCAGCTCCCCGAACAAGGCGGGCACGTATCATCGATCGGGGACCGTAGGGCCGAGGGTCGCAAATGGTCAGCTACGACGGAAGAACCCGCGCAGTCCGCTTCACAGGCGTCACGTGGCTGGCAGAATCCGTAAGCTTCCATGCAACCAGGTGCAGGATGCACCACGGTGAGGGGGCACAGATGCATGCACTCGTTATCCTGCTTGCAACACGGAGGAGAATTGGAGCTGCGGTACTGTCCGAAGGGGAGATGTTGAGTTTCAGCCAAAATATTCTCCCATCGTCAGTTGACTCATTTGCTGTTTCTGCTTCTTCTTCTACTTCTTCTTCTTCGCTTTGCACATCCGCCTCCGGAGAGCGCGGATGAAGGTTTGGTTACCAACCAGTTTGGTCGGCGAGTGTGTGTGAGTTCCGCACGGTGGCAGAACTCGGTAGGGTGGGGGAAATTTTCTAATGCGTGTCCCCGGGGCACGCCGTTGTTTAGTGTTTGCGAGTTTGCACTCTGCAAGCACCGACTTGTGGTTGAGTGTTTGTTTGTGTGCAAGCACACGCACAAAAGCACAGCATAATGAGCGTCGCATCTGACACTAGGTTCCGGAACTAAGACACTTCACCGGCAGGACAGGCGATGGGGTGTGGGAGTGTAGAAGGTGTAGGAGCGCATCATTCCAGGGCACGTGAGAAGGGTGCGGCGGAGGGTATTTTGCACGATACTCCATCGCTCCAATACACGCACACATCCATACGCTACTTGCACATAGAAGATGGTAGTCTTATTGTAGTAGTAGTAGCAGTAGCAGCAGTTGCCATCTTTCCCGTGTAGAGCCGGTTTGATGGAAACAGAGGGTGCAACTATCTTGTGCAACAGCGGATTGGATGATGGGGAATGCGTCACGGTAAAAATGCACTTGGGGCTAATTTCTGCGCGTTGACGTCATCCTGCGGCTCCCAACTTTTGGCTCTACCTCACTCACACTAGCACACACACACACTTCTCGCTCTATCACGGGGCAGTAACAGCTAGGTGTCTTCTTCTCGTCACGGCGTCCCAAACCGCAGCAAACGCCGGGAGATATAACGTCTCGACCGATGCAGCAAAAGGGGGCAAGGGGTACGTGGGAGCGTTACCGGCAGTCAGCGGTTGCACGGCGTCACACTGTGTGTAGTCACTCGGTGCACCATTATGCGACGGGAAGATGACGGTTCCACCCGGATGTCCAACGTTCATCACGGGTGCGTTTCCACGAAGCGTCCCATCACAGCATCCGGTTACAGGTCCCGCGGGGGGAGGCACTAGCAGCAGTAGCTCCAAATGGTATAGCCCCACCCACAGCACTCCCCCCAGCCGGGAGAACCGGTTTCTCGAACGGGTGAACACTCCGGCACACCAGTGGAATTGTAACGATCGAACTAACCTCAGCACGACAAAGACAGGAACTTTTATACTTTAGCGTTTATAGTAGTAGATGTGATAGACTGTACACTAACACACACTCCATCGCCTACTATCGACTAGCACGTGTGTTGGTGAGTTTGCCTGTGTATGTGTGTGAGTGTGTTGGAAGAGCATTTACATTCTTCCACCGATACTTACTGCTGTGGTGTGGTGGGGTAATGTTTTTGTTGTTGTTTTGCGAAGATTTGAAACATGAACGAACATGTTTTCTCCCCTTTGAGGGGGGTGATGCACATTTCAAGCTAGTTTTTTGCACGATTGCAAGTTCACGCACAATTCACGTTGCATTTTATTAGCAATTTAAAAAAAACGATTCACAAGTATGATGCAATCGTAACGATAATATTGCTGACTTCCCGATCGCTTATCCTTCGAAAGTTTAAATACCTTAATTAACTAAACACCAAACCTATATCCGAGCACTAGCCGCGACCCACATCCGGCGGTTCCCGGTACTCCACCAGACCCAGTGCAATGGCCACATTGGCAACAAACTGTAGCGTAACGTCGAGGCCTTTCTCTTGCGCCACTCGCCACAGGGCAATAACAATCTTGGGGTAAGCCATTTCCATGGGCCAATGCACTTAACGCTCTGCACCCGATTGATTTTTGATTAGCACGATCTTCACCTGTCAATGTGTTGTAATGTACTGACCACACCGCGAGATTTGGATAACATTTGCCTGCTCCCCATCCCCATCGTTATGTGAAAACATCAAAGAGAGTGCAACATACACGCCATCGGAGTGGGATGAAGAAGGAGGAGCCTCCACGAGAGTGACACCTGTTGAACCAATTAGACAATCGAATGAGGCGTGTAAGTGATAAACAATTGGTTGGTTAAGATAATCCACCCCCACCACTGCGCTCTTGTTCGATAGTATAGATTATTTACCATGTATGGTCTGCTCTTTATGTTCTTGCATTGAGAGAAGAGGTTTGAACCCGCTACCTGTTCATTTGTTATACCTTGGGAAAACAGCCTGCTAAGCCTGCCTTCATGTTTTTCTTCTTTACCTTCTTGTTCTTCTTGGTGTATAGTCAATGCTTGGTACGGAGGGACGGTGTGGAAGGGAATCGAACAGCGTTCGGTCTTTACAAGAGGCTACGCATATACGGCAGTTTCTATTTAGGATGATTAAATTAATTTAAATGTCTTTTATCATTTACAGCATTTAAATTATGCAACAACACCTGAAGATAAAAAAATCCTTTAACCACTTATTTAAAAAAAAAGGTTTTCCGCTTTTGTGTATGCGTCACAAAAGTAGAAATGCATTAGATGACATCATGTGCGATGACGAATAAAAATACCGCATCATATATACCCTTTCTTCAGCGAGTGTTTTGCATGTGTGTGTTAGTGGTGATTTGCGAACAAATATCTATTGCCGGCTTTTTATTTTGTCAGCCGAGTACCACTGTGTTGGTTCAATCGCAGAGCTATTCACACACTCACACACACACACGGCTCCCGAGAAGTATAAAGATATACCGAATAACCTGTGCCGGGCTGTTCGTTTCGGATTCACTCTCCGTCGAAACGCGGCGAAGGCTAAAGTGACCGGTTCCGTAAAGCAGAGCAAACGCAAAACCCTTCCCCACTCACACCATGGCAGCGGGACAGTTGATTGGTACAATTCCAGAGTTTATCGTGAACTGTGACGACTGGAATGTGTACCAGGAACGTTTGGAACAGTTCTTCGAGGTCAACGATATTGTGCCGGAAAAGCGTAGCGCATTCCTGATCAGCTGCATCGGCAGCCAGGCGTACAAGAGCCTGCGGGATCTGTGCCACCCATCCCTGCCGAAGGACCGCCCGTTCGAGGAGCTGTGTGAGCTGCTACGCAAGCAGTTTAGCCCACAGGTGGCAATCTTCCGCGAGCGAACACACTTCTACAACGCTACGCAGAGTGTCGGCGAGAACGTGACCCAGTGGTATGGGCGACTAAAGAAACTGTCGGTGGATTGTAAATTCGGTTCGAACTTGGAGGCGATTCTGTTGGACAAATTCATTACCGGATTGCGACCGGGCCAGGTGCTGGATCGGCTTTGCGAGGAGAATGAGACGCTGAAGCTGGAACAGGCACTCGATATTGCCGTCAACAAGGAGTGTGCCGTGAAGGAAACGGCATACCAGCAGCCGACAGTGGCAGCGGCACCATTTGCAGGAGGCTGTGGACGATGTATGTGCAGTGGGAGAGGTGTAGGGGCACCCAGTGAAGATGGGTCATACTGTGGGGAGCAAACGAGAGCAAGGGGCGGCGCTGGACGTAACCGGAACCGGCGAAGAAATGCCGGTCGACGCAATAATGAGAACGATAATGGTTCACAGGCAGGGGAATGAAGGGACAGCGGGAAAAATGGGTAAAAGGCTTAAATATTTAATCACAACTAGAAATTTAAGACACCAACTGTTCGAATAGTTATAGGGACATTATGAAAAAAGCAAAGAGAGATAGAAAGAGAGAGCAAGATAATATTTAATAAATGCAAAGTATTTTGACACATAAAACAAACACACAATTACGCTCCCCTTCTCAAATTAGAATTCGTCGAAAAAAGCCCTCAAAGAGATGAGTAAGAAAAATCCGAAAAATAAAATCTTAAAGCAAAACAGAAAATGGTTTTTTTCGAAGCTCACTCACACCTTTAATAAGAGGTTTTTGAAGAGGTGTGGGTGCATCCATGGTCAACTGCAGTTTCTGCGACTGATCGTTCATGATCGAAGAGTGGGTTTGACGGGAATTGTTTTGCGTTTCGCGAAGATTTATGCTTTCTTTTCGCCTATTGTTATTTTGTCGATTTTCCCACAGCATGCTATGAAAATCGATTTTTTAAGGAAAGATATCTCTAGATGGAGATTTCTGATGATTTCATCACCTCCCGCTTCTGGGAATTGTTTTGGAATGGAAAAATGGCAATACCATAACACCGACTCGAGTAGAGTTTTAAATCGTGATTCGTTATTGTTTTCCAAGATTTTTATTGAAGAGTACACAGCGACCTGGCTGTAATGTTGTTGGTAGCTAATAGTATGCTTTCAATTATTTTCTACCTATTTGAATAAGTTTAGTTTGAGTATGGCTGCTTTTAGGTTCGCAAAGATTGAATTGTTTTCCACTTTTTGCTTTTAATATGAACTTTTCGGATAATTGTTGGCTTTTGGATCAATAATGCTATGACTAATCATTCATTTGGAAGTGTCATTAGATCCGAGAACAAAGCAACACACAGTCAATTCGGTATGTTGGCAGCGGCTATGAATAGATTATGAAACAATTCACTTTCTAATGCCTTCCCAACAAACATGCTGAAGCATTTATTGCGTCGCATTGCACTCAGAGTATCAAAAACAATGCTCTTTCTACAGACTATTTCGCAATTGCACGTCTTTTCTGATAGGACAAATCTGGAGTTGATAAGATAAAAAAGTCATTTTACCCTCTGTAGCAACGGTTTTTGCTGCCATGGTGAGTCATTGGAATTTTCGTGACTGCCGTGAAATATTATGCCGGCCGGTAATGTCTGGCTTTAGGTCCATTGGTGTGCGTGACAGCAGCCGCATTACATTTCCAATCGATTTTGGTCCAAGTTCAACGACGATGATGTCATCCGGCACTGTAAAACCATGCTGCCGTGGTGCACACTTATACTGACCGCTCGCAGTGTGAGTGTGAATTTTGTACATTTGCGTCACTGACACAAACACACAGGCACCCTACTGGGTGCCACCAAGAGTGGAGGGGGACCATCATACTACAAGCTGGCTATAAACGTATTCCACGGCCAGTCGAGGCGGTTTAGTACTGTTTCACGTTCAAGGCACAGCTCACACTCGCTTCGCTTCACAAGATGGTCGGTCAAGCGATGGTCGGTTCGATTCCGGAGTTTAACGGATTCATCGACGATTGGAACGTGTACCAGGAACGTTTGGAACAGTTCTTCGAGGTCAACGATATCCCGGATGGCAAGCGAACGGCGCTGCTCATCTCGGTAATTGGCAGTGATTCGTACAAGACGCTACGCGATTTGTGCCATCCGGTGCTACCCAAGAGTCGCACCTTCGAGGAGCTGTGTGAGCTGCTGCGCAAGCAGTACAGCCCCCAGGTGGCAGTGTTCCGCGAGCGCACCACCTTCTACAATGCACGGCAAGAGCTGGGCGAAACAGTGACCGTGTGGTATGGGCGGCTGAAGAAACTCTCCGTCGATTGCCGGTTCGGCGAGAACCTGGAGGCAATACTGCTGGACAAGTTTGTGACCGGGCTGCGGAGTGGCATGATCATGGATCGGTTGTGTGAAGAGAACGAGGGCCTTACGTTGGAGTTTGCGCTCGAGCTGGCCGTTAACAAGGAGTGTGCACTGAAGAGTGAAGTGGCTGGTGCAACAGGCGGATTATGCTAGATTGATTAAGCTCTTTGCTCTTAAGCAACCTGCAAATGGGAGGGAATGTTGACCACTGTGAGATGATTCTGTGAATACAAAGTGGTGGAAAATACTTAAACATTTATTTAAAATAATATTTAAGTGTATAGTAAGCATGAATTGTATGCAAAGTGGTGGAAAAAGTGTATCTGGGAAATGTTGGGAGAGAGAAAGTCATTTTAAAATTTTAAATAGTTATAAACACACCTCTGCATTTTTTAGGTGTAGTATAAGCACGAGCAAATAAATTGCCAACGATCACGATTCGATCGTTTGGTAACACAGTGACCCCATTAAACGAATGTTGTGTTATTTGATTCTGGTTGGAGGAAAATGTGAAAGAAAGAGTGTTCATGTTGGCTCGCTGATGTTGTGGATGATGAATGAGAGCATACAGGGTGTGTGAGGGATGATGTTAAAAAAAAAATGTGTACGTTACGCCTACTCTCCCCGTAAACCAAGTAGAACGAATTTAATGAACAGCATGTCAGCATATGTGGAAGTCGGAACTCTTCCCCTGCTCAACACGCCAAGATTGACAAGTGAGGCTTTAATCTCACATCAGTAGCATCCAAAATTTAAGCACGTGCTTTGGGTCGAATAATCAAATGAAAGAAACATGTGACGACGACTAGCATCGTTCCGAGGAAAAAAGCGTGACTACTCACCGAAAGAATGTGTTTGGAGTGTGTGTGTCTTGTATATGTGTGTGGGTGTGTGTGTATGATTGACGAATTCTCTTTTGCCCAAATGGTTCCTGAAGGCGAGAAGAAATTTTTAAATTATGAACCAAATTTTGTTACAACCAAAATATTTTTTTAATGTTGCAAAAAACACTTTAAAATGCTTCTCTGGTCCAGTGAGCGAAGATGAGCCGGATGCGACACGAAGTTATAATGATGGATGATGCGACCCATTTGTTGGTAGTAGCTTTAAAAAATCGTATTTCAATGACAAGCGGTGGCGTTTCATGTGTGCAAACTTGCGTATCATTGGTTCATGGTTGAAGAAACGCTTTAATTCTGTGGTTTGTGCGCACCACATTCAGGATAGTGGTGCACAATTATTTTCAATAACGCTGATGAGTCATGAAGAAAGAATTTACTGTTTATTGAGTATGAATATTATTAAAAAAAACTTTTAATAAACATACCAAACGATAAGATGCGTACATCGACGGTGCATGACGTCAAGCATGATGATAAGCGTACATTCTCTGCCAGCATGAAAACTTTCGATTCCGACAAGTTGAAACGCGTTGAGACAGGTTTCGGATGTTGGAAACGTGATGCAAACAAACAATCCACATTATGTGCCCCTCCTCGATCCTATATACAACCTCATGTGAAGCAAACGTGAAAGATCTTGTCACGCTGTGATTTGCAACCCCCTTTGTTTACGATCACCCCATGGCCTCCACAACGCACGCACACATGCACAGGCTTAAAGGAGTAGGGAGGGGGTAGGGGGTGAATTAAGACCCTCACCCTTCTCGGTACCCCTTCTCATTATGAGACTGAGAGCCGGTTATTATCTAAGCATGCGAAAGCACCTCCCTCTACCACCAACCCTCTTTCACTGCGTTTTCAGCATTTTCCAGAAAATTAGATTAACGCACACACTGACGCAACGTATGTGTGTGTGTGATAGTGTGTGGTGAAATTGGACACGATGACTCATCAAGTATCTCTCACCCGTCGGTGGGTGGTGGGAGGTAGGGATCGTACGGTGGTGTTCGTTTTGTCGGTACAACGAAAACAAAAACAAAACAGATAGCGAATTGCCCCAGCAGTACGCTAGTATATAAGCACACTGGAAGGGCAGCCGTTGCATCAGAGAAGCGTTGACATTCGATTGTTGCAATAAACAACGTCGCAAACTACAAACGTGTAAAACGAAGCTTCAGTTCAACAACGACAACCGTGAGTGTGAAACAACAGTCAGTCAGTACGAGAGCAACACGTAAAACAGAAGTTCGGCAAATAGAAGTTTCCAGCAAGTGTGAGAACGATGGCCAAACAACAGGCACCAACAATTCTGCCCGAGTTTCAGGGCGAAACGGACGATTGGAACGTATATCGGGAGATTTTGGACGAGTTCTACCGGGCCAACGGTATTGTCGGAGATGATCGTGTACCGGTGCTGATCAGCGTGATCGGTAAGGCAACGTACGGTACACTGCGAAGTCTGTGCCATCCGGCAGCTCCCAAGGACATGAAGTACGAGGAGCTGTGTGCCGTGCTGGCTCGCCAGTTTATTCCGGAGATTGCGATCTTCCGTCATCGGTCACTGTTCTACCGGGCCGAGCAGCAGCGTGGTGAAAGTGTAAAGGAGTGGTACGCCCGCCTCAAGTCCTTGTCGATGGAATGCAAGTTTGACGAGGGCCTGCTGGAGCCGCTGCTGATAGACCGGTTTGTGGTGGGGCTGACACCAGGACCGGTACAGAATCGCCTGTTCGAGGAGCAGGCGGACCAGCTGCGTAGCATTGACAAAGCGGTTTCGCTGGCCGCTGGTAAGGAGGCGGAATTGCTGCAGGAAAGTAGAGCTGACGATATAGCGTATGGTATGGCGGGCCTAGCGATTGGTAATGAGATGAGACACGGTAGACGCCATCGACGACACGGACACGAGCATCGATTTGGTCGGGATCATGGTCGACATGCTGGCCATCACCATCATCGACACGGGCACCATCACCGGCATCATC
Organism: Anopheles christyi; assembly: GCA_000349165.1. Classification (NCBI taxonomy): domain Eukaryota; kingdom Metazoa; phylum Arthropoda; class Insecta; order Diptera; family Culicidae; genus Anopheles; species Anopheles christyi. The sequence goes on along the minus strand of KB695534.1, from coordinate 19,389 downwards.
TTTCGGATCCAGAATCAGGTCGGAAGCACCATCATGAACATCCTCATCCTCCAATGCACTTGGGACGTTACTTCGGACGACCGCCCTATGCCCCAGGACCGATAAACGTAGATCAGTTTAGAGATGCTATGACACGCCATCACTTTGCACCGGGATGTCCCGGGATGATGGGGAACTTTTCTCGTTTCGGACAACATTACAAGAGAATGGGGCGCAAACAACATCGCCATCGTCGAAGCCCATCTTCCAGCAGTAGCAGCAGCAGCAGCAGCAGCAACAGTGGTTCCAGCAAGAGCTCATCCAACTCATCTTCGGGTTCGGATTCGGAAGTTTTGGAAGATAAGCAGCTTAAGAAACAGCTGAAAAAATACCACAAGAACTGCAGAAAGATGGAACAGCATGGTAAGCGGCATCATTACGGCAAACGACATGGCCGCGGGCGTCATCATCATCACCATCATCATCATGGTCAAGACGAGAGCCAACAGGAGGAACGCAGTGGCAAGAAGGGTGGTTGTCGTCGGAGCCGCAAGCAGCAGCAGGACGAAACGACCATTCTGGAGCAACCGGATCAAGTATCGCCCACCGATCCTACGACGGAACCAGAGTTGATCGAGTGAACGGATGTGGTAGCTGAAGAGATATAACCAGTACTACCAAGACACAACTTATTTTACATCACATTAATCTCAATATTACACCGGTGTAATTTTTTAACGGGTTATTCTTACTAATTGGGCCATCAACAAAAAAAAAAAAAAAGTGAAAATGACAAATGTATACGCAACCAAAAAAAAAACACAAAATAAGAAAAAGATGGCAAATAAAGAGGAAAAAAACAAAGGAAAAAAATATGCTCAAATACTAATTCAACACGTTTTTCATTGCGATTGTACAAGCGGAAAGAAATTAAAAGCAGTCGATAACCGAAAGTCATTCAATTTTGTTCCGTTCTGTTCTGCACATTGGCAATCGAAACGGGGAGCTCTTTACAGGCTGGAGGGTGTTCCATTTTAGAAGCAAGTTCATCATCTACCAAGTTGATTGATTGTGCTTGGTTGCAGGCAGGAAGCACGTCAAGGCAGGGGGCAAATGCACAAAGAAGAAAATAAAAAAAAAGGATTACCTTCTGGTTGCCCCGTCCGTTCGGTGTGCCGGAAACAAATATGAAATTTGTTGTTTGTTCTGGGGGTTCTGTAGGAAAGTTTTACGTAAAGGTTCTTTTTCACCCCATTCGAGGGGCCTTCTCGGCGGCTTATGCAAAAGTTTACAAATTGAGGATCTATAAAAAGGCAGACAAAGAAATGAAAAATTCTCCACACTTCATTGAGCAGTTCATTCATTCTCTTGTCTACCCACTGTCCTCTCCTATTTCTATCGCTTCGTTTTCCCTTTCTATCCCCGTCCAAATGGCGTCTTCCATTCGCCTACAAGCAAATCTTACGATGGGACGATCTTACGGGCGGACGGGGGGGAGTGTTTTTCATGTTTTGCAAGGCACTTCAACTCCGAGCGGTGGATTTATTTTTCTAAACTTTATGATTTTCCTAGCTCACATTTCGTCGGTGTGCTTTTGTGGCGGAGTGTGGAGAAAAGAGGGGTAAAAGAAATTCAATCCCATTGCCTACTAGCCGAGACGATATTCATTCACATGCAAAAAGAACCTTAATCCAAAGGTCTAATATGATCAACAGATTATTAGAAACATGAGACGCGGCAAAGGAGAAAAAAAAATTCCATTGCCAATGCAAAAAATGGGAATAAAAATGTTGTTTTTCATTTGTTTTTCACTTCATTTAACGCCTCCAAAGCTTTGCCAAACGGTTCGCACCGAACCGTTTAGCAAAGCTTTGGAAGCTTTATTTTTCTACGAACCAATAAGCCTCTCACAACGGCTTGCATACTTTCAGGCGTTTACCGGCTGCTTTGCAGGGTGCATTCTGCTTTGACATTTAAACACAGCAAAGCAGGATTACGGGGTCAGGGCAAATAAGATAACAAACATTAATGTCATCTTGACTTGGTGGTGTTTAAATAAAGCCGGCAAAGGTAAAACGGATGAGTTATGCATTACATTGACCAGTAAACATCAAAGCGTACATATTTTATGCAATATTTAGGGCACGGTTCGTCGTACAATGAGAATGTTAATGACGTTTTTCCACCTTCTCCCAGCACTTCCTTTAAATGTGTGTTTGAATTTGCAATTTGTTTAGGCAAATGGTGCTTCAAAAATTCATACCGTTGCCAAGCTACAATCGTACGCATTTAAAGTAAACAGAGCACGCAAATAAAACAGATGGACACACGCCGGAGGGCAGATAGATTGTAATGAAAACATGCAATACATTCTGTACAAAAAGGATGCTCTGCTTTTGTTTACCCAATCGCATCCTACGCCCATTACATAAATATTCATCACGGCAGCTGTATCCGGTTACCGAACGGCACCGGTGTGTAGCAACACAAACCATCAAAAAAACCACAATCGGTAGTAAATTTGTCTTCATTGCAATAAAATGGACGTCACCCAAACCACCCACCCACCAAGGAGCCAGGTGGCCAAGGCTGATGCGTTGACAAAGATAAAGAGATAGATGCGAGCGAATGGTTTGAACGGGACCATCCCGGAGACACGCCACTTACCTGTAGAACATAAAGACAACCAGTGCGTTTCCGATAACGCCGAACAGCATCATCAGGAAGTAGAATACGGCCAGCCCGTAATGTTCACCGGCCGACGGTGGATCGAACTGAAGCCAGAAGGGATTGATTTTGGCAACGAACAGTGGATCCACCGGGAGCACGTATCCGGACCGGACGACGTATTTGCTGCGGAAATAACAAAAGAGGAAGAAGAAGAGTGCACTGATGAAAAATATGGCAGGTTCGAGAAATTGTACAACATTTCCTGCCCGGTCCGTGATTGGTGGTAAGGTTGGCGGGATACGGTTTAGGAATAAATTTTGATTACAACAGGCGAATGGCAATCATGACCGAGGGAAAGCGGAGGTCATGAGCCAGGGTGACACTGTCACTGTCGACTACCATTCTGTGTGTTTGCGGCGTTGATTTGGAAACGTTGTGTTGATTGAGTTTCGCAACAGCTCCACTGTCCTATCCCGTCCGGTCATTACCAACGTGGAGGACTGGTCGCCTTTTTGTCGCACAAGACAGTCACGAGACACACAGAAGAGCAGATAATGCTAAGACTGACGGGACCAGAAAGGGAAAAGAAGATTATAGTGGCGAATTATAGACATTGCAAAACCATTCGCAACGTCCGATTCGCGTACAGTGGTGTTGTTGTGGTGGTTCTGGATTTGCTCATGCTTCGTTTTCAGTCCGCCTCCTCGAAAGGATACTCGGGAGGTTAATGGAATGGAAAAATAACAACGCTGTACCTTCGAAAAAGCGATAGTGCAATCTAAAAATAAATTCCACCAAAAGCGCGCGCACACAGTTCGGCACGGACACTGGTAATGGTATACCGCATTTAGGGAATACGGCAATACTTTCCGGATGTCCCTTGTTTTTTTTTTGCACACGAAACCAGTTTTGTGTTGTCCCCAGGATCACTATAAAACATTAAATGCGCAACAACAGTCCTTTCGCGCTGCTGCTGCTGCTCAAAAAGCTGCTGCTGCTGCTCAAATCGTTATTACACTGTTGCTCCCAGATGGTTTTTCTTTTATCTGATGGAAAAACCCTTTTTTTCGGAAAAAAACACAAAAACACACTCACGTCGTCTTTGGCAAAGGTACGTCGCTTGTTTTCCACCCATTTTCGTCTTTTACACGGTGTTTATGTGTGTGAGTGTGTCGCTGCGGTTTGGTTTAAACTTCAAGAGCCGAATCAAGAGGCTCCAGTATCTGGCAAGTTGTTAATTTGTTTCACACGGATCTTGCCCTGATTGCTATCAATATGTACCATCGCCGAGAGCGGCCGGGAGATGTTTCGCAGAATGTATAACGCTCCATGAAAATGTAATGCCACACCTGTACCAGCAGTACCTCCTGCTACGGTGTAAAGTATCAGCCTAACAACCAAACGATAAATTTTCGCTTGCAAAGTTTCCATTTTTTTAGCTAAACCGATTTTTCATCGTTTTACCGGGTTTCAAGAGCGGTTCGGTACCAAATTAAACCAATAAACGCATATTTTTCTATGGGTTTTCCGAGAATGTAATGGGTACGAACGGCAACTTTGAACACTGCGAGATGCGGTTTTGTATGCAGTAACGCTTTTGCTCCAAAGTTGAGATGGCAATTGTTGCAACAATTCTTTTGATTTCGAAGCAGATTGCAAATTCATCTGCGCGCAATCTTTGTCGCTACTGCGTGTAAGCTCAGAAAAAAATATGACCATCATCATCGTCATGGGAAATGCAATCTACGGAAACGCGAGTATCTCGTGCAATTAATGGAAAAGCAAAGAAATTCCAAACTTTCCCCCAAACTAATTTATGCTTGCCCAACGCTCACCTCCATAAAGCGTCGTTGTTGTCACTGGCGTTACTGTTGGTGCCATTGTACACCGATGGTGCTGTTGACATAAGGTCAGTGCTATCCTCACGAGTGACGGCGGCTGTGTTTTGCAACAGTTCCGTTGCCTTTGGCAGGATCGTGTCTGTGGGAAGAAAATAGAGAACGTACATTGTAAACGACTGATGAATGAATGCCCTGTAGCGTTCTTGCTTACCAAGCTCGTTGGCTGTAGCGCCAGTGACCGTTCCCGTGCCGAAACCGACACCGAGACTTAGGCCAGCACTGCTGAGGACACGCTGCGGATCCACCATGTTGTAGGTGGCACTGCCACTGGAAATCGTAATTTCAAAGGCCAGCAGCAGCAGGACGACTACCATCCAGCGTACGCTGAACGTCGACATGTTAAACCGTCGTTGTTGGCTGTTCATTTCTGTAGTCCGTGGTATGATATGCACGTACTTTCGATGAGCGTGGAATCGGCCTTTGGGGTACGCCTTTTTTGCTAATATTTTCTTCCCAAGCGCCTTCCGCCTGGTTGTAGGTCCCCGTGTGCGGTAATCTTTCACGAAGCTTTCCCTTTTAATTACGCGAACATTATCACGAATATGAAGGTGTCGATTGATGCGGTACCCAATGTTGCTGATAGGCCCTGCTTCATACAGAAGACGAGAATGACGAATCCTCCCGGCTAACCTGTCGCTGTGGCTTCAATATGGCTGGATCATGGAAGCAAAAGCTCCATGCCTATGCTCCGGATGGATGTGCGGTATAATTCGGCTGTAAAACGAAGGATGAAGAGGAAAAAGTTATTGCCTGTGTGTGTGTATGTGTGTGATTGTGTTCCAGGCACTTCAGTAAAGGAAAAGATAATCGGTAGTCTGTAGCACCATTAGCAAATTTGTAACGGATATAATCCGTGGAAGGTTTCCCATAAATAGAGAGGAGGCATACACTACGCGCGGTTAGGAAAAATGTATACCACATCCTCACATGAAGTATTCATTTTGCGGGCGCTTCTCTTAGCGCATTCAATGGGATGTTGGGAAAGTGGGCACAAGAACAAAGGTACACACGAGGACTACCAACTCAGCACAGGCTCATCCTTTTTCGTCTACTTTTTAGGATACTTTTGTACGTATTTTTTGCAGGGATTTTGGTTGAATGGAGCATAACGGGTGGATTTATATATCACAATCCGGATTCGGATCAGTGGAATCACACAAACATCGTCTCTATTGTTTTACGATTTGTTCGAAAAGAATTGGCACAAAACATATTGTGTCTTTCGAATGAGGAAAGGAAGCTCTTTTTGAAAGGATTGCTGACTTGATGTGGCATAATTAAGGAAGATGAACGGTTTTATCAGACCGAATCCCAATCGGTTGGATTATTTAGTTAAATGGTTTTATATGATTCGGTGATTCGCTATTTCCTCCCTCTCTAATGGAGCGTTTTCCAGCATTCAGATAAAGTCTAGTCATAGGTATGAAGTGGTTCCACCAATCTCTCTCTGCTTCATCTTTTCAGTCAATTAATGTGTAGTTGGTTCATATACAGTCCTGGTAACATGCTTTGCTATGGGAAATATTTTGCAAAATGAAGCACAACAACCATTCCCATAACGGTGTACTCAGTGGACCGACCATCGGAGCAGTAGCAGCAGTAGCTACACGAGATAATAGCTTACGTGCATAAGGGCAGAAGCACCCTGATAACGCTCTTATGACAGACATCGCCGTTTAAACGAGATCCAGTAGAGATTTAACTCATACTGGGACAGGCTTAACATGCAATCCTACGAGAGAGATAAGGGAACAGATTTCATCCTTTTTTCCCTTCTTTCTAGCATTCTGTTTTGAGCAATTTCGAGCATTCCGAAACTGTACAACGTTGGTCAATGCACTCCTCCTCCTTTTTTATGCTGTTTTGGGATACAATTTCATGCAACGGATAGTCTTTGGAATTTAATACACTATTAAAGCTAGTGCTGAAAAAGGAAGAAAAAGCTCGTCTAATAACATAAGCTGTTTCCGCATTCTTCCCATTCTCGTATATAATCTAACCTACGGTCGATGGCTTAAGTGTAGTTGAAAAGTTGTGTGTTGCCTTCCTCATTATGTTGCATTTTCTGCAACTGTTATTCGACAAGCAGCAGTTTTTTGTGGGCTTCCTTGAGGCGGTGCGGGGTTACCATGATTGTGGTGCGTTGTACTGTCGCACCGATCCACCGTGAAGCATTTCTCCAATATGAGCTGATGCTCCCCGATATTTAAATGCGTGCCGTATGATTTCCGGGCAAACTTTTCTCTACTTTGGTGTGATCCAACGGGGTATAATGAACCCAAGGTTTAGCCGCAAAGTAGTGGTTTCGGATCGGAAGGCACCCTTATAACTGGGGCAGATATCATTAAAAACTGTTCCACCCACACTAAAGGAAAGCCACGCAAATCACGTGGGTGCAAGAGCAATATAACAGCCGAGTTTACGGAGCAACAGAAGAACAAGCACAAATGTTTTAAATATGCCCTGTTAACACAAAAACGAATAAAAGGAAGCATTCTATGTCGTGTTTTGATATCAAGAACAAACCCATATCTTGTGCAATCCAGACAAGAACGCTTCAAAAGCATTCGGATGTAATGGTCTGTCTGCGTTCTCGGACTGGACCGCTAATTTTACCGATGCTTGTTCTAGTTGTAGCTTGTGGCCTTCGAACAGCTTAAGGGTAACGATTTTTCATTGCTTCACGGTGGTTAAATTCTTGCGTGACCCGAACCCGCACAGTTACTTCGCGCGACTTATTAACCCCTTGTCTAGGCAAGCGGTTTGACGGCTCCCGCATCATCCACGTCAGCCATGACCCTTACCCGTGTTGGCCTGTCAGAAAGTTTGTGAGATGGAAATCTTTGTGCAATGGATTTTTTTGAACGCGCGTAATAGAGCAATAGAGAACCTACCGTAAGCTATCTTCGTGGACTTCGAGCAGTAGGTGTGTAAACGAACTTGGTGATTGATGATTTTTTTTTGCATCATTTTGTCTCCACATCCTACCCTTCTCCATCCTCCACCGACACAAAGCCAACCACCCTTCGAACTTTCGAGATACTAAATCAAACACTCAGGCGGTGGTTTGCTGAGAGGATGAAAAATGAACTATACTCCCTAAAGTGATCGGTTGCCGAGGAGATTTATCTTCGAGGGACGACAGATTAGCAAGAGGTTATGAATTTTGGGTACGCCACCGGGGAATAGTTTCCCAATGTTTTAAACTATCCAAGGGGCATTGATTGCGGGTTGCTGATTATTGTCCCCTAGAGGAGTTGTTGCGATTGTTTGTGAGCTTAACAAGAAGAACCGTTTTGACAGCGTCGCGCACCGTCATCGTCACCTCGACACCAAGATTGCTGGCCACCGTTGGGTGCGACAGTTTCGGCTGGTGTGTATCGATAATTGAACAAGCAAAAAAATGAGACAGACCTCCAAGCGTCTGCGAAACTTTGGAAACGAGCAAAATGAAAGCATAATTATGTCTGCACGCCGTTTACTTTAGGACAGTCGGGGTTTGCTTAAGCAATAGCATTGCTTCTTAGGGTTAAACAAACATGACACCTCCCGTTTAGTAGTAAAATCTAGTAGCCTGGTTTGTTTTGCTCGTTCTACACCAGTACTCGAGGCCCCGGCAACGCGTAACGCTTACAGTAACGTCACCAACTGTAGTTAAGCTGTCCAAACGAAAGGCCGAAAGATCGCATGCCGTTATTCGGCCGGCGGCGAGCGTCCAACGATCTCCTTTGCTTGGTAGACATCTCGGCGTAGACAGATCTCGACCGATGGCGTCACAAGCCGGTGCGTGCATTGTGGAAGGTCTGTACGGGGAGGCTATACTCGTTTCGGTTAAGCGAGCTTAAAACCGAAGCCCAACTCGTCTGGTGGTATCATTTCGTGGTGCGTTTCGGACGCGATCGGACCTCAACTCAAGAACCATCGGAGGCTTTGTGGCGCTTGCATGAGCGCGTAATTTCGTGCGTGTGAAACTGTGTTTGTGAGTGTGTGAGGGCGTGTGTGAAAAAGCTCTCACTTTCGTGTGCCAACAAGAACTGCTGTGTAAGTTGCGCGAGAACTAACAAACTAGCAAAGGTTTTGTATGTGTTTGTATGTGGCTGCAGAACTGAGCAGCGAAGGTGTATTACAAAACTATCTGCAAGACTCCATTTTGTGTGAAAGGGGTTTAAATTTGTTATTCTGGAAGTGAGTTGTTTTCTTGCAGAATCGATACCAATTCTGCTAGAATATTCGATACGCTTTCAATGTTGTATTAAAAACATCGATTCGTAACGGAAGACACGCAGGAAGTATTGCAAAAAGCCTTCCGCGCCTAGTTGTGGGAGTACACGGGAAAAGTAAAGCGAAACAAAAAAAACCCAACCCCTAAGACTAGTCCGTGTGCATCAGGAATTACTTATGTAGAAACCAGTTTCACCACCAGTTCACTGTCAAGTTTTGGGTTTTGGTAGCACCCTTGATGTCTTGCAGGTGCTACACGGCAAAAAAGCTAGGTTTATTATTCACTCCCACACACACACACACACAAATACACACCGGGACGATCGTTACCCGCATGGTTGCCATGGATTTTGCTTGCGTCGTCTCGGTGTGACATAATGTTTTCACTGCTTTCAACCATATCCTCATGGAGTGTTTAGTGGCAAAAAGAGGGACACGATATTTATATGCAACACCTACTCCCGCATATTGCAGAAGAAGAAATAATAAGAAGCAACATTATTAATGCATCACACCAGCAAGCGGTTTAGACAGGAAAGGAAAAAAATATGCATTTGCAGAGGATTGAAATTTGCGGCAATATGAACCTGTTGACTTGGCTTTTTATGCGAGTTGTTTTTTCTCTAGAGTTAGTGAGATTATTCGGTGGCTTTCTCGCGCGACTGTTGCTCGGATGTGAAACAAATCCTCTTACACCATGTTTTTCTGTGTTCCTTCTAGAGTCACCTTTTATGGTGCAAGGGAACATCATCAACTCGGGGAAGTTGTAGCATTAATTTAAAATGTAGCGCACAGAACACAATGTACCTTGCAGCTACACAGATTGCACCATCATTGCAGATTACTGTTCATTGCAAGTGAGCAATGCAGCTGCAGTACTGCATTCGGGTGCATTTTCCCGTGATAGTGAGAAACACACTGTATCATGTGTGTGTGTGTGTGGGGGGGGGGGGATAATGTCAACCTAAATTACTCAATACAACAACACCTAGGATTAATTGGACCGAAACACAGCGCAGTGAAGTGAATGGGGAGCAGCATTTGGATCGCTTTGACATCACTATCAACAATGCGCCTCAAACTTATGTCACTGATCACTGCTTGAAGGTGGGGAATTTCATGTACAATAGACATAGAAATGGTGAATTTAGAGCAAGTCTTTTGTTTTATTACACCCACAGACACACACAACGTTTTAAAGCAACGCAATGTTAAAGGTGCGCGAAAATGGCACGGTACGACTAATTGTACACCCAGGTCCGATTGCTCGGCTGTATAAACGAGTCAAACAGGGTGGACAGGGTTGATGGAGCACTTTATTTGAAAGCGTTAAAAGATCTTGATTTAATTTGCCGAAAAAGAAACAACATTCAATCCTGGTAGATCGGAGGGCAGCGACGTAAACCATGCCCGAATATTAGAGTCACGACCTTACTCAAGCCGTTTTGGTGTAGACGCTCAAAGTTGATGCTTTTTTAAATGGAGCGTACCTGTGTTTTCTGCCAATGGCATTTTGCTTGCTTATGTTCAAGTAGCACGGGCGCAGGATCCAGGGACGTACAGTTGGATCTGGGTTTGGTAGTGGAGCTAAGACCGAATCTACGGCCGCCAATAACTGGGCGCAAGGCCACCGAGTTCGTTCGTGCGTGGTACGCGAAGTTTCCTTGTGTTGTGCTTGTTTTTCTACTTCTTTGCTACTGCTTAGAGTCTAACTTTGATCGTGTAGAGGGGTTTGTACGTGACAAGGTTAAAGCATAGCATAAAGAAAATACTAAAAAAACGGTTTGCATATTGTCCATTTTCTATGAAGTTGCAGTAATTTGCGGGAAATGCACACAGCTGCCGTAGCCTGCAGTTTTGAAGCGTAAAATATGCATCACACACACACACAAAAGCGTTTCATAATTGCAAGCTGCACGAGAGAGATTTTACTTTCAAATTAAACTTTTCTTAAACCCGCCAGCTTGCTGGACAGCGCACAAAAGTAACGTCGTGTGTCTTGTGGCCGGATAAATGGCTATCGGCCTCAGTTAGGGTAGCGTAACGAATCGTTCCCTCTAATGAAGGCAAATTTAACGACCCACAAATTGTAAGCGTTCTTACAACGGTACACTATTCAAGTGTCAAGAAGAACGTATATAATTATGGCAAAGTAATGGTGCTGCACGGCGTAATGTTTAATTCCAACGCCGGAAGCGTGTCCATTTCCGACAAAGCATCCTTCCAATCAGGATCACAGGACCGAGAACCTTTTCGGTGGTGGTGGTAGTGGTGGTGTTGTAACGGAGATGGCTTCACTATCTGCCCTGGCAAGGTGCAATGGTAGCTAGAAATATATCCGGTCTGCCCCGAGACTCCCATAAGCAAGACTGTTTCGTTGAATAAATACGCTATCAGTTAGCTTTTGGTGTATCACGCTGGGGAGTTTTGGAAGCGCCCACAGGGGATGTAGGAACGGTGGCCATTTTCCAGGGTGTTTACCGTGAGATCATTGGCATGGGAGAGTACGATGTTTCTGAAATTTTCCAGTATGCTGAGCATCTCATGGTCGAATCAACATTTACCAGCACAACAGTACTGTGTGTGTTTGTTTGAGTGAGAGAGTGTCTTGATTTTGTGCCTGCAATCTCCCACCAGAATATTCCATGAGCCAACAGACATTAGGAACTACTACTCATGAGATAGCAAAAAAAAAGAAGGGAGGAGGGTTGGGTTATCCTTAAACATAAAATTCTTACATTTGTCCGAATAAACACAATCCGGTTAACAAGTACACGGTCAGCAATGCAGCATTTTATGTCGCCGTTTCTTTGCTTCCTGTGAATATGAATTGAAGAGGATTTATTGTACTTGACTCAACTTCAAGTTGTAATGCAAAAAATAGAATAAATATTTTGTCAGTGTTATGTATATCAAAAACACACTCCAGCAGTAAAGCTCTCTCTCTCTCTCTGTGTTTGTGTGTATATTTCCATGTTGTTTTGGCGTAGCTGCGGACTGTATAATTCAAACCTCCAAAAAAAAAAAAAACCTGTTCCGTTCTGGTGTGGAACCGGACTGGCCGGAGACTGTTTATTTCGTGACGGTTTTTTGTTCACAACAGCCAACCGCTCGTTTCATTGAACGAGATTCGTGTACGTGAGGTAGAGAATGAAAATAAAAAAAAAAAAACAAACGTTTAATGAGACCGAACAAGTTCAACAACAAACGAGCTCGGAGGTGGTGGAATAAAAAAAAAACATCAAGATACCGTTTCAAAGCTAAAATTTTGAAATTCCTCACAATATTTCGTTGTTATACTTGCAACAAATTGTTAATCAAAATTGAATCACTATTAGTGCAGCTCGAAGAAGTCAACGGAAGCCCAAAGTTTCAAACATGGAACATACTTTCTCCGTGCCAGGAGCAGCGTGACATTGTTTATTAAATTAAACACTTTTTTTTATTTGAGGAGGTGTTCGTTCATCCCTCGCTGGTGTAACCGAGCGCCCTTGCTGCACGAGAGCAATGTTGACAGTTTATTAAATTTTAGGTTTAAGGCGCAACCTGTGCGATCAGCTTGAAAAAGCTTCCCCAGACGTTTAACTCGCTGTCAAAGTGGTTGCTGCTCCTGTACCGAGAGAGGCGATTTTCCATCCTTCCCTTTACCTCCCTCTAGCACGAAGCGTTAACAATTTTCGGGATGATTCTGGTTGGGATAAATTCGTCGAAACGTCAACTCGAAAATGGTGTGTCCGTGGCGCGTGCTGCAACATAAAACCACAACAACAACAAAACCACCCCCTCCTCCCACCCCCTCACTCTTGTGAATGAATTCGTAAAGGCGTTGTGTTGTGAAATGTACCGCGTAGTTGGCAGACGATAAAAGAGCCATCACATATTTTTGGAAGGTAATTAGCTTTTATACCCACTGCTGGCGGTTGGTAGTTGGTTGTAACCTTCATCTCCAGCACGGCAGTAAAACCGATGAATGAAAGCTCAATGAGTACAGTAAGCGGGCAGAAATGCCCCCTGCCCTGTCGAAGGTCGTAAACCCTTGGCGATTCTGGTGGAAATTAAATCCTTGCAGCGGGAAATGATGCGTTCCACAGTCGTGTCTCTCCTCTCCAGGGTTATTTCCAATACACTAAGCCATCCCTCGGAAGGGCCACTTTTCGGGGAGGTACTACTTGCATAACATATTATACGTGCTTAACAGTAGCACACGCTCGTTTACCTTTTTGTGTGGAAGAAGCAACTCAAGATGGGTTTGTCCCTCATATCCTTAAGAAGGAAAGAATGATACGATCCCTTTTTTCCCTATATTTATTTTGGGGGTTATACACCTGACCGCGTGACCCAAGGCACCGATACATAGGCGTGATTGGGTAAAAAGGGTCGCTGGTGTCCGCGACCGGCTGATGGAAATTTAAAATCTTTCAATTTAATAAATCTGCTCAGAACATATACCACTCCGCTTCTGGATAGAATCAATCACCTCCCCGGGCGGTATACAAGCACACAGGTTGTGTGTCGTAAAATTTGATCCAAACGCTTCCCTGTCAAGCTTTGCGGCACCATCCCATCCATGGTCCTTAATACTCGATACATCATGAGGATGAAGGTTGTTTTTACTTCAAATTAAATGTGACAGATGTTGTGCTGAACGAACGGGTTGCACCGTATCTAACTGGTGGTGGGAATCTGTCCCCTTGAAACAACAAGCAGGTTTATCTTACGTGCCTAGCTTCACAGCATGGGAAGGTGCAAAATGGTTTGTCATTTATCTAAAACCATGCCAGCTATTGCTTCGGAGTCCGGACACAAGCACATACACTTCCACCTAAGTTCATGGTGGCTCACGTCACGTCCAACCATCGTCACACTTGCAACTAATGGGCGGTGGTATTGGTTAGAGATTAAAGTTTTCTCACCTTGTCGTCTTGTGTTTTTTGTCGTTTGAAATCTTTGGAAAGAAAATTACTGTTGGAGTAAAGCACTCACACTACGGAATAATCATTCTTCATCCCATTTGCAGCGATACATTGCGGTAAAAGGCGAAGGGAAGCGAGCATGACCGTGTCCGGGAGACGCACGTGGATGGTGGTGGCAGGTGTGGTGCTGATGCTAGCAGTGATTACCGGTCCGGTTGGAAGTTACTCGCCGTTCAAGAAGGGACCACAGCATGGTTCGTTTACTCGCAACGGCGCACCGGCTAATGGAGAGCGAGGCACTGTACGAGAGCGTGAGCGAGAGCGAGAACGCGAACAGGAACGATTGGCAACCCCATACGTTGGTCCGCTGGTAGGACTGGAAGCAGGAGGAAAACGGGCTGCCAATGACTTTCTGGAGGATGCCGGCAAGAATGTGTTTGACACCGTGTACCACTGGAAGATGATTGACTTCATGTATCCATCGTTGCAGCTGCGTAATAATGCCATCAGAACACGGTAAGAGAAATTGCGTCCAGTGATTGTGTTGTCCGAACTGACACATTTGACTATTTTACAGGGAATTCATTCCGGAGAACAATCTACCACTCGGTGTGGATCGATTCAGGGACCGTCTGTTTGTTACGACACCACGATGGAACCCGGGTGTACCGGCCACTCTCTCGTATCTACCACTGCCGGCCCAGGATCGTAGCCAACCTTTGATGCCGTACCCCGACTGGAGCTACCACACATCCCCACGCAATCCCGACTGCTCCAAGATGATGTCCGTCTACCGCATTGAGGTGGATGAGTGCGATCGTCTTTGGGTGCTGGATGCTGGTGTGACCGACACATTGACCAACCTGCAGCAAGTCTGTCCACCGAAGATTATGGCATTCGATCTGCAGAACGACGAGCTGCTTTTCACGTACGTACTGCCAGAGGAGCAGGTGAAGGAGGACTCACTGCACACGAACTTAGTGGTGGACGTTCGAGATGGTCAGTGTGAGGATGCGTTTGCGTACGTAGCTGATGTGTGGCGCAACGGTATTACCGTGTTTGACATGCGCAAGTTCAAGAGCTGGCGTACGACCAATCATCTGTACAACCCGAACCCATTGGCCAGTGACTACAACTACCAGGACCTGAACTTCCAATGGTCGGACGGAGTGTTTGGTATGTCACTCGCACCAGTACACCGCTCGGGCGATCGTATGCTGCTGTTCCATCCAATGTCCAGCTTCATGGAGTTCCAGGTGCCTGCCTCCATTCTGCGCAACGAAACCGTCTGGGAAGGTTTTGGACTGGCGGCGAAGGCATTCCAGCCAGTTGGTACCCGCGGCCGTATGGGACAGTCGTCGACGGCGGACATTGGCAAGAACAATGTGCAGTTCTTCACACTTGTCCAACAGTCCGGCGTCGGATGTTGGGATCTTGGCAAGCCGTACAACCGCAACAATCTCGGCGTGGTGGAGAAGAACGCCCAGAAGCTTACCTTCCCGAACGATCTGACGCTTGACCACGAGCCGCAACAATCGCTGTGGGTGATGAGCAACAAGCTGCCCGTATTCCTCTACGACAAGCTCGACTATACGCAGACGAACTTCCGCGTACTGATGGCGGACGCACGGAAAGCGATCGAGAATACGGTGTGTGACCCACGCGTCCCACCAAGCCTAGCATTCGATGCCGCTCAACTCGAGTGTGAGCTGGAGCTGTAAGGAGCATTGTGTGCTCTTCAACTGTCTTTTCCCTCCACCGACTACCGCGAGCCAACTAGCGGTCTCTTACTAACTTTCGTGACACGGGTGTGAAGCCAACAAAACACAACAACAAACAAACCATTACTTCGACACTCTCCAATTCCCGAAACGATCCTTATTTATCTCACCCCAATCGGGGCACATCTAAACTTTATCCGCACCGAGCCCGATCGAACGGCACATTCAATGTCTCGGCATTCGGCGGTTAGCCATTGGCGAAATACATTCCTCTATTTAAGGATTAAGGGCACGGTTGTACCACCTTCACTTTAAGGACGAGTCCGGAATCCGAAACATCTTCGTGCCGTTGAATCAAGATAATTGGGTAAAGGGGTGGGTAGGGAGGGGCGGGGGACGGTACACGGATAGTAAACTTTCCAAGGGAGGGACCACAGATAAATATTCCACAGTGCCTAGGGAATAGACGGCCGACGACAACGAGGACACAATGGGTTGTACTGAGAGCGAGGAGGATTTAATCAGAAGCTGTGAATGCAGCGAACAATGTTTGCCTCTTATTGCTTTGCCAGTTTCAGCCCAGAGAATGGATAAAACCTATGTACGAGTTCGTTGGACCAAAAGTTCTTCGACAACAGTTTTGTAGCAGAACACACACACACGCACGCAGCTCATCGTTAATCATCTCCAAGTGGAGTTGCATCGTTTGTATTGAACAATGCAAGGAGGGAGAGGGCTAAAGGTTGTTGCGATGTATCATTTTGAAGGGGATCATTTGAGTTCGACGACGGTGATGAAGGAACACATCGCGGCACAAAGATGAACAAAGATGGTTCACCTGCACGGAGCGAATCGCAAGTAATCTGTAATAAGAAAATTGAGCCATGGCTTCTACTGTACGCAGCAACGATACGTACAGGATTGCACGTAATATTACATACGGGAGGGTGGACTACTTGATGCGTTCAGCAAATCGTGCATTTCACGGAACGTTTCCGTGGACCAACAAGGTTCCTCCTTCACGGCATGATAGATTGTTATCGTTTGCCATTTGGATCAATCGAATGATCGGTCGGCGTAGGAGTCGGTTTGTGTACACCAAGCAGACCTCACCCGTCCACATCCAAATAGTGAAACTCATCCATTGCCTCTAAGCGCACGCTGGTGGGATTGATTCGGTTACCTTCAAATCCAATCTTGTACGCTGCTGCTGACGTTCATGGTGGACGGAGCTCCCGAAGAAAAATCCAATTTTCAACTCAACAACATAATAATACAAAAAGCGACTCGAGTACTGCCCCACCTTATTCAATTATACAGCCAGAATCGATGTAAGAGCATGTAGTTGAACGTATCTCGCTCGTTTGTCGACCTTGTTGCGGAAATGGTGCATTCGTTCTGTGCATCAGCTTTATGCGCATAATGCAGCAGCCCTAAACATAACCTCGACGGTCTTTCAAGTGCATCCTTCACTCACGTTGGTGTCGTCCAAAAAATAAGGGAATCGCTGCAGTTGCGGTTGAACCCACTTTTGCGCGCTCTCTCCCCATCACACTTTCTCTCTCTCTATCTTTCTCCTTCCTTCCTGGCTGACCAGGGAAGTGTACGAGACAACATTTTTTAATTTAAATTTTTGATTTCAACCGATGAATCGTTAGTTTGATGCATTTAATACGCGACCGAACGGGAACCTTCCGGAATCAGGAGCGAGACTTTGTTGTTAATGTGATGTGCAGTAACGAACGCGACCTTCGAGATGTTTGGAGTGATTGCTTAATTTTTGAATAGAGCGGGATAGCAATTAGCGGTATTACGATGATGATACGACGAATCCAATCAAACTTTCCCGATAAGTTTAATAGTAATCGCAGTGAAACTTACACCACTCTCCAGTTGGGATGCGCGTTTGAAGGATTGTATTTGGTGTATATGCACGTTGGTGCTGGAGCATAAATAAGAGACTGGAGATGCAATTATTTGCACACTTTTGCGCTAATGAGACTCGATCTGATGCGTCTCGTTGGTGATTGGCATGCGATTTAATTTACAATTTTAAAATGACTTATACATGAAATGATGACGGGTTTTCGCCAATATGTATCCCATTCTTTCCCAAACGGCTACAGCCAAGAAGGTAAATGTGTGTCGATGTGTGTGTTTGTGGTTGATAAATAAATTTAATGACCCAAACTGATTGCGGTTCTTGCCTCATTTCACGTACCGAATAAAAAGTATACTTTTATGAAGCAATTAAACTGAAATTCACTGTACGTTTACCACAGAGTCATGGAAAATGGCCAACAACAACAACAAGAACAACATAGGCATAAAAATACTTTCCTGCTTTCTCGTTTGAAAACATGTCATGGCCCAACTTTTCAAACGAACATGAAAAAAACTGCGAACTGTTGTGTGTGTTTAAGATGTTCTCCAAAATTCGGAACCATTTATCATTGCACATAACTACAGGGAACTTACGGTGAATTATGTTTAGCAAATGAGATTCATTCCCTGAACAAATGTGGTCAATTATGCTGTTGAACTCGTGCTTGTAATTTGTAATTATGGCATATTGGGAAACATGAGTTTTCTAACAACATCTTTTCAGCATTCCCTTAAAGCCAGGTTAAAAGTATTTTTAAAGCACAATTCGATCCAAACTGAAGCCTTTTTCAATTTCCTTCAAGACTTATTATTTCCGGTGATGAGTTCTATCTTAGGAAGATCAATTTCTCACGCACACCGCTAACTAAGCATACCGATGAGTGCCTTTCTTAGCAACACCCACATGCTTTGAGGGTTAACGTGTGCGCGCCTCAACGTTCCAGGAAGGGAGGATTGAATTTTCATCAAGAATAACGGCTGGAACGCTTCACTTTCTCACGGAAAGGTCACCATCGGCCCTACGAGAGAAGGTATTGGTATTGTAAATGAATAATTTATCCATTCTTAGTTTTGAGAATTGTGTGTTCAGAGTTGGATTTTTCGTCATCAGACAACCTTTTACCCCGTTTGGCGAATGAAAGTATAGTTTTTTATGAATTATACCAACTAAAGCATTTTTTTTATCAGAAAGGAGGACTGTACATAGAGCATTGAGATGGTACTGTGATGTGCTTGAAGCAGCAAAGCTTAAACACACCATTCATTTGTTACTCTTTTAGTACAAACCGAGACTGAAATCCATCTTCAAAGCGATGGCACACTCGGTGCGTATGATCTGTGCGTGTGGGGCATTGCGTAGGAGCACGGAAAATGGTGATGCGTAAAAGCAAGTGCACATATGAAAATTAATCCTACTAACGGGCGTGTAAGAGGCAAGAGCAACCACGTACGGCAATAACATAAAGTGAAAGAAACGGTTTGTGCTTTTGTGTGCTTTTTTTGGGAAAATGTTTGCCTCTCCGATAGGGCAAGCCACCTTACATTCACTTTTCTTCCCAGTTGTGAGGATTCTGGGCAGGTTTCGCTAGGTAAGGTTTCGTAGAAGTTCTCTACGGAATGATTTATGTTACAATTTTCGATCGAACACGAGTATAGAAGGAAAAACAAAAACAAACACGCACACGGCTTGTGAGATGGAGTAGGTTTAAACTTAAACCAGCCACAACCGAGTCAAGATGAAAATCGAAACGCTTGCATCACGGGCAGTACAGCACAGAGAAGCTGCTTAACCTCGTCATATTTACACCCAGCGGCAGTACATCAGACAGTGGGGACGACCTTTGAGCCTACGATGGGGAAGTCCTACACACGCTCGTTCAAATCGTGTCCATATTCGCTCTGATAAAAGCGATAAAAACACATTATGGGAGGGAAAACTTACACCAAAGACACAAACGCAGACACACACACACACACACACACACACTCCCGGCGTGTGAGAAAACATAATGTGGCCTCATTTTTTCGAAAGCATGCCACCAATATCCCGCCCTTAGTATTATTGTCTAGGAACAGCAGTAGTCCACGTTCGCTTCGATG
>KB695512.1:0-12076 GCA_000349165.1 Anopheles christyi | reverse complement strand
ATATATATATAGAGAACGTTATATGTAAGAAGCCCGTGTACAATGCTAAGTCTCTATCGTTACGACTAGAAATTAGGATCATATGCACACACAAACGATCATCAAACGGGCATCAAAGCGAATAAGCAGTATGGCGGCCACCATTACTCTCGCTATTACTCACACCAACCCCTCTCCTCCCCCCATTCAACAATCCAAAACTTATAACGCAAGGAAGCTCAGTTTTGAAATATTACTAATACTACCACAAACCGCTATTAGAAAACTAGCGCAGTAACAACCACTACTTCCTACCATCAGCAAAGGCTTATCCTTTCTGCTTCATCTGTTAACAATAGTATCAGGAGATCTTAATATTTGACACTCTGGTAGTATATCTTTCCACAACTGAACGATTGAATGGTGGCACGGCATTAATTTAGTGTTTCTTTTTGTTCGCCACGTTTTTCGCACGTGGTGCGGTGTGCACCATGCGGTTAAATTTAATTTTTCTAGTCCAGTCTAGTCAATTGTAAGGTGACAGTTGCAAGCAAGTGATGTTAAGATGTATGTAATTTAATTTTGTTTTTGTTTTCTTCTTCGGTTCGGTTTAGGCTAAAAAGAGAAAAAAAAAGTTACTTATTTATACGGTTTCCGTTTTTTTGTATACATGAAATTATAAGCGTATGCAATTTGATATCTACACTTGAGGCCATAATAAAAGTTTATTATTTACTGTAAACCTATTGTTTTCGTTTTTAATATTCAATATTGGGTCTTAAAGGGGAGAATACTGTAAGAATCCTTTTCCACTATTTACATTCTATTCAGTTCAACGCTTATCGCGAAACCTTTTCTCAATTCATCGCATCGATCTGGTGAGAGCGAATAGAAAGCAGATAAGATAATGCAAAAAAGATTAAGCAACAAACGAGCGCGGTTTAGCAACGTCCTAGTGTGTGTTTCCATGAAAGAAGTTAGCATAACAGCTGTTGTTGAGACAAACCTCTCCAGCACAAGCAAATTTACAAAATTCAGGCTTCACATGTACGGAAAAAATCACAGTTAATATTAAGAAGGGTAAGGAAAGTGAGTCCAAATTACAAGGTAAAATTCAATTTAAACGTTTAGGCCAATACTTCTCCTTGATTGTGGATATTGGAGAGGAGAACATGATAAATGCAAAACCACGTACTCATCATCATTCGGAACCATTTTTGAGCATTTCTAGCAATGGGAGCACACCATAATGCCTATCAAGTGGAACCACATTGCTCCGTTACCGTTACCGTAAAACCGAGACGGAATGATAGTGTGACAAAATGTACAAACCAAATGCTACAAAAACCCTCCCACACAAGTTTAAATTGTTTGAATTGATTCAAACTTAACCCTGTTTTTTCCCTTTTTGTCACAAAACAATCCACACAACTGGACAGAGTATGGCGTAAAACTACTAAGCTATGGTGTCGATTAGTGCATGGCCCCTGGCTAACTTTACCAGTGCAGGTGCAATAATGATAGACAGACCATTTACCTACAATTCTTTATCTTTCTTTGTAAAACTATGCAAAACTGACTCATGCAAATAGCAAAAATAATTCGAAGCGGTACAATTCACACGATAAAACTCAATTTAAGATCCTTCTTGCGACACACGTTTATAATAATACAAAAAAAAGCTTGAAAGAACAGGTATACTATCCACGAGGATACACAAACTATTTCATATACCATCCCCTTTCGCTCTCTCTCTCTCTCTCGCATAAAATAGACAGACACAAAAGCCTCCAATTTGAATAAATTACAACATGGAATAAAACAAAACCGTAACCGGTCGCTAAACATGGAACAAAGATGGAGAAAAAAAATAGATATTTAAAAGTATTGAAATCGAAACGCAACCAATATGTATCGAACACATGATGAAACGGTGGTGTACATGACATAAAACATAAAAAGGCTTATTTATTCTTTTTTTACATTATTAAACAACAAACCAACAAAGCAAAAGTAACAAAAACATGTGACCGTTTAAAATCGTTATCAATAGTGCATCACTAAACAAAACAAAATCAAGAAACGGAGAGAACAAAAATATGCACAGGCGTACATTGAAAAAAAAAGAAACATTAACAAAAGGAAGTAAAATCAAACAAAACTAATACATAAAAAAGCGTAATAAAGTCGAGAATGTGCAGAAACGGGATATATTCGGAAGAGGATAAGCAGATAGGGGTTGAAAATGTAAAACGTGACACAATTCGAGCAGTAATGAGAACAATTGATAATTTAAATAAAAAGGAAAAAATAACAAATAAAGAAAATTCATTGGTGGCTGTTTCCTTTGTATTTAATAGATGTTTTACTGAAGAAAACCTAATAGCTTTTGGAACAAATGCACTCAGTTTGAATCACATCATTCCTTCGATCAAATCTGTCAAACCGTAATCGAGCGTGTTCTATCAAGCCATCTATGGCGCAACCTTGTCATAACTGGTATCAACAAACAACCTTGCACTGCCTCGCAGCGTTTCTTGAGCGGGCTTGTATCACTTGGTGGCGCGTTTTTCAACATGGATAAATTCGTACCAGATGAACGATATTTGCACGAAGTGCTAGTTTTACTCTTTCACATGAAGAAAAGTGTTTCCGACGCGCATCGTGAAATAGTAGAAGCGTACGGCGCACGATCCATCGATGAAAGCACTTGCCGGAAAAGCTTTGAACAGTTTGAGAGGGGTAACTTCACGTTTAAAAATGAGCAACGGTCGGAAGATGAGAGTTCACAGGAGAAATCTTAATTAAGGTGTTAAGGAAATACAGCCGCGGCCAAAGGAATAAAGTAAAGCTACGTTTAAACTCGTTTTCCACTATTACAGATTTATGTTTTACTTATACAAATACGCGGACTAGCATTAACCTTACACGCAATTTCTTTAAATTTTACAATTATGATGCACATTCTTCCGTTACTATTGCTTCGTCCCATGGTCCGTTGATGTTGTTTTTGTGCTTTTGCAGTCGAACGAACAGCCACGGACAGAACAGATTAACAAATGCCAGTGTGCCTATGTAGGTGTACAGAACGATGTGCGAGATGGAGTGTAGAAAGTAGCAACAAACGGCTATGGAAAGCACTAGCAACTCCACACTGTACAGCTTGCGCACCAGAAACGGTCCCAGTGCAAAGAACACGGCTGCCACCTCGAGCAGCACGAACGCATGCAGTGATGAGGACAGCCGGGAAGCTAGACAGATCGACCCGAAGATGGCTGCGTTCAGTGAGATAGCTTTAGACACGAGTGCTGCCGATACGCCATAATCGAAGAAGATGAGATGTAGCATCAGCACAAAGAAAGTCATCGAAAAGATTGTATCCGTGCTGATGCTGTTGGTGAGTGTGTGGAGCAGGGGCGAGAAGATGAAGCCAAACACGAGCACCGCGAATGCGGTTTTCGAATCTTCGACAAACTTTGTCAACTGTATGTCTCGCCCGGCGTAGATGAAATAGCCCACGATGGTGCCGACGGCTGATTGACAGAAGATTAGCTTTGCTCCGATCCGTTCCATGTACAGGTGGTGGAAAATTATCAGGAATGCGGTCACGACGGAGATCTGCTGGCTAAGCCGGGTCGCTCCGGAGAATGCTTCCGTAGGGGTGTATGTTTTCAGGTTCACATTCGTCTGCATGTCCTTCAGAAAGGACGGATCGGTATAGTTGTCCTCGTAGTCGGCGTTTTCGTACAGATTTTTCATCCATGGTTTGCGGCTAGTACTAGGAGCGTCCATCGGGGAATGATCTGTTTACGTCCAAAAGGTTTGTTTACCTCTGTTTGACAACGCCGCACGCAATTAGATGCATTTCAAATGATGAAAAGATTGTATTTTCTTGTGCTGATTAAATTCAAAATTAGAAACAAACACTAAATTTGATCACCTAGTAAGATTACGCGTTGTATGGAAAATAAAAACCACTTCGAAGGTTCTCAAATAGGGGTCATCAAATAAAACCGAAAGTTATCTAATTCAAAGCAATGAACACACTATGATAGACGCTTCCACTTGCTGCATTTCACCAAGATCGCTACAGTATAATCTATAAATCTTGTCAAATCTTGATGTTAAGCAGTGCTGTCAGAACAAAACGTCAACGTGTTGTTACCGGAGGTGGAATGCAAACGCTTTGAAGCAACATTTCTTTGCAGTCCAATCATCGGAACTCGGAAGTGATCATTATCCCCTTCCCGATCTTGGTTAAATAGAAAGAATATTCAGCATACCATGGGCAGGTAGCGTACTAAAGGATCGGTTCGATTGTGGAAAGACCACAGCGATCGGTGCAACCAATCGGCCCCTTCCCCCTCGTGGTAGACAGATAAAGTGTGGCAAACAGAATGGAAGATGAAGACGATCCCGTCGTGGAAGAGGTAAGCGTTTTGTCCCATGCGTTTATTTGCCCGATCGATTAAAATGTACTTTTCTAACAATGCGCCATCCCAGATTCCTGTACACCTGTCGAAAACGCTAGCGGAAAATTTGTACGTTCTGCAGTACCCGGTGAAATCTGCCACGGCAACGTTCGATGATGGTCGGGTGGTGAATTGTTGTGTCAAACCCATAAATCAACAGGTAAGCAAATCGGTGCCACTTCACTGAATCGGCGGATTGACGACGATAAAAAACCAACCTCATTCACTTCAGATCAAGGTAGACTATGCGCTTGACACAGCGTCAAGGCACTATGATGCCTTCAAGGGGGAACAGTTTGCCCTAGCGGCCGACGGTAAGCAGCGCGACAAAACACAAAAGCTAACGTTCCGCAGCGGCACCATGGACAAGCAGTCGTTCCTGAGCGCGAAACCAATCGAAGACGTTGGCCGCTACCTGGTGTGCGTTATGCAGGACGGTGAAATGCATGCGACACCACTGAAGGGTATCGTTGCGATGCGACAAATGTTTTCCTACTTCGATAAGCAGGACACCCGTACCAAAGCTGAACAGAAGGCGGAACGGGACGCGGACGGTACAGCCGAGGACGAGGAGCTGACGCAGGTGACCGTGAAGTTTGCGGAGAATGAGCGGATGCGCAAGGCGCGTGAAAAATCGTTTAACTATCTGTCCGAAATGGAGGCGGAGGAGCCGTGGTGTGAAACGTTCTGGCACGAGAAAACCACCTCCACGGCGGAACTGGAAAAACAGAAGCTATTCAGTGGTACTGGTGCTAGCGGGAGCGGACGGCTCGTGACGGACAATGCCGCACTGAACGTTCGGTCGTCGGAATACATGGAGATGCTGATCAGCAAGGAAAAGACGGACCGAAACATCGATTCCCTCCTGCCCAGTAGGGTGGTGTGCATGCACAAACTCGATCACTTGCCGTTGGAGGATCAGCTGAAAGTTATCCTCACCGATGGTAAGAGTTTGACATGTGTTTTAGAAACATGTAATTTAGCTCTAATTCCCCTTTTCTCTCACTCATAAAAAAAAACTAGCGAAAGTGATCACATCCCAGCAAATATTCGACCTGCTGCCGAATCGAACGCTACCACCGGAGAAGGTGCGCCGGGTGTTGATGAAAGTAGGCTGGCTGATCCGTGGCAATTGGGTCGCACAGGCCGAGTACGTCTACCCGGACGGTAGCGTGTCCGGCACGAACGGTGTCACGGCGGAACAGATGCGCAATGCGCGTGACTACATTCTCTACCGCTTTACTAAATGTGATAAACTCGAGCGCACCCAGCTGGTCACCATCACTCAGCTGCCGGTCGAGGAGATACGGGAAATTCTATCCTCGGTCGCGAAGCTCAACACGGCCGACCGTACCTGGAGCATGCTGCTGCCATCGAACGAAGCGTTCCTGTGCGTAGAAGAGCAGGAGATGAGCGAACGGCAGGCAGCGTACTGGAAAGCACGGGCAGAGTTCTTCAACGAGATGGAGCGGAAAAGCGTCGGCAGCAGCACTGTGGGAGGTGGTCCCACATCGAAACGGGTACGGAAACGTTCGACCCGTGACAGTTAGCCACGGCAGCGTTGCGCCACCCGGAAAGCTAGATATTGTATAGAACGGATAGATTGCTTTATAAGTAAGAATATTGTGTGCGCGCATAGCGGCGAAAGGTTTTTTTTTTCCTTCTTGTTTGCGTAAAATGTTGGATCAATGTTTTAGTTCGTTTTCGGAAACCGAATAACCTCCCTCACGGAAGAAAAAACCCCAAACGCTCCCGATGCCACAGGACAGTTTGATTAAGTTTCTCCCTCTTTTATTTATACGAAATACACATGTAATTATCGCGCGGAAGTCGTGGAAAATACAGAAAAATCCCGAACTGCTGAAACTTGTTTCGTTTTCGTTTTTCTCTCATTGGGAAGCAATCAAACGCAGCACGGCATCCCGTACGTCACCGTACATTTCATCCCGATTCGAGGGTTTTACGTGAAAAATCTGACAACCCTTTGCACGCTTCAGCCGTTCGATTACCTCAATTCCGGAAGCTTTGAGTGGTACGGTGGCCACGAAACGTAGCTTGCCCGTGCCTACTTCCTTCACGATCGCGTCCATTCGTTCGTTAAAGCTGCGTGACTTGAGCTCCATTCGACCAATCTCATCCAGAAGAAGAACCTGCTTAGAATGTCGCCCGTCCAGCGCTGCAATGGCAAGACGTTCAAACTCTTCGAGACAAACGGAGTATCGTCCGACGGTAGGATTTTTAGTGCCGGTGGTTGATACCCTTGCCAGCGGTGCACGTTGCCCAGTGAATGTTACCACATCGAAACCGATACGTTCACCAGCACTCGGATTACGCACCTCTTCCGTGTAGAAACCGGCAATGGGAACATTACGCTTCGCTAGCTCGTCGCTCACTTTGCGCATTATGGTCGTTTTGCCGACTCCTGCCGATTAGGAAAACGGTTGAGAAAGGGGCTGCTTGCATGGAAGCGAACGGAATTGCTACCTACCCGGCATGCCAGTCACCAGGATCAGGGTCATTGCCAGATTGATGAAGGAACTGACGCTCTGGAGAAGGGGAAAAGAAGAATAGTTTCCGTGACTTAAGTGTCCATTTAGGTAGGAAAATAAAATACAGCAAAGAAGCCTTTCGGACTCTCTGGATAGGAATTATAGCTTGTGAACAATATTTTCACAGTAAACAGTAAAGATCACTTTAAGGTTTTACAAAAAAGTTCTTACTTTATTTTTACTTATCGAGCCACGTTTATGCTGCGGCCGCTTACAGTGTTCTATCTAGGTTCCGTTTTTCTTTAAGAGTTTGTTTAATTATTTACATAATTTAACTTTTTTTCTCCCATACTCGCTTCCATCTCCGTTTCTGATTTCAATTTACGTGTTTACGCGGGGTGCAATTAGCGATTTTTTGGTGTTGCCGCAATTGAAAAGGGAGATATGCTGATGTTATCTAAACAAACATGTTTGCTACTACTGACTGATCGCGAGACAACTTGGAGACAAAATAGAAAAACAAAAATAAAGTGAATCGAAATCGCGTCAACCACTGCCAATTTCGCCCTTTCTCCAACAGCAACACAAACGCACTCCCGCAAATACAGATGCACGCGAAAAATAACGACGTTACGAGCTAGCTCTGCACAGTCGACAAGTAGATGGCTTTCCTCCACTGTTGAATAACCCTATACATAATAACTATTAATTCTAGCGCTAAATCAGATGCACCGCGATCGAGTCTGGCTGAGAAAGTGAGGGCGAAGGACGGGGACATTGTACCACCAACATCAACACTGATTGCTGCTGCCGTCGCTCAGCATTCCATCGCCAGCGAGTTGGAGTTTTCGTTGAATTCCGGCATTTCCGTTGCGGGCATCGCAATACTATTGTCATCGTGCACCGTCAACATGCCGGGCGGATGATGATGCTGCGATGACCCACCGTTCGATCCACCGTCCATCTGCTGATCGTCACCCATGGTGTCCCCGTTCGCGTGTCCACCCATCTCGTCCGACGGGACCTCCTCACCGTCCATCAAACCGTTCGATGGTCCACCCGCCACCCCGTTCGCCGGTGCATCGTCCCAATTAATCTTGAATCGGGTCACGCGCGGCTTCGTCGCCAGAATATTGCGTGTCATTTTGTGGAACAGCGGTTTCAGCGGCGGGTTTTCGCGCAGCTCCGGATCGGCGTACTCGTTGTTGATGAAGTACCCGACGCGCACAAACTCCTGCCCGCGGTACGAGCATGTCAGCAGTACCACCGTCACGCCGACTGCGTCCTGCTCCGGGATGCGACTCACGTTCGGTGGATCCGCCTGGAACACAAATATGTGACGACCTTCCGGCACAGGGCCAACGTAGATCGTGTCCAGCACCTGGTCGAACGCTTCCGATTCGGCCGAACCGACGTAGATCATCTTCCACTCGAGGTCCTCCTTCAGCTCCTCGATGCACTCGAACGTCAGCTCAAACTGGAACGGGTTAAGGAAGCTGCTGGGATTGTCCAGCACCACCACGTTGGTGATGTGCACTTTGGCCATCGTTACCGGTGGATGGGTTGCGTTGCAGGTACGATCACACTATCTATCACAGGACACAATCGGATCAGTACCCTACAGCAACCTAACGTTCGTGAACCGGGATTTCTTCTAGAATTATCCAATCTTCTTATTGCGTACACCGGGGAGCAACAAACACAAACAATGCCGTGTGGTGCCGCGATTGATTTCGGAGTTTGCTAGCGTCCGGCGTGTATAAACCGATTCACCAATCACTTCCTCCGTGGTCAGTGTATAGTTTAACAAAGAAATATTTCACCAGGAAGTGATTATTTTGTGCTTTACCTTTTTTTCAACACACACGCGATTGTGACATAGACTGTTGACTGAAAATATCAACATACGCGCTCACCGCTTTTCCCGCTCTGCTTACTTCATATGGCTTTCTGTCGCGCGACCAAGATAGCTAGTGAAAGGTGTTCTAACATTAACCCTTCGAAACAGTGCATGAAGAGAAGGAAAATTTCGATACTATCTGCATTTGAATAACTAAGGATGTATAAAATATAATAAACAGGTGATATCTAAAGAAAACATATTTTGCATTTATTCGAATGATCTTTTGTAATTAAATCAAACGGAGGAAAATCCGATATTTTAAACCGATAGCGTAGTAACCTTGTTTTCGCCCGAAATCAAATGTTTGACCGTTTTTAGACCGATTTCGCCTGCTACTTTTTTTCTTCTACGGGCTGCAGGAGCACATTTACGCACATTTCTTTCAATCGTACGGCAACAACAAGATGGCTGTTATTTGATTTGCATTTCTTTATTGCATATGCGCCTGCAAATTCTAATGTGACCAGTAACGTCTATTTTTTCCATCTGAACAACCGTACAGCTTTCAGTTTCTCGAGCGTTCCCTAATGGCAAAGCACTGGGAGGAGAGCAGATGCGCACACTAAAGCCCGCCGTTACGATAAATCATACTCAAACGTACACAGACCACAATATGACCTCCTCCTGTTTCGCGTAAATTTATCCTAATTTTGTTGTTTTTTTTATGCCCTAGCTTTGCTCATTTGATTCATGCGTGTTTCCTTACTTAACCGAGATATTGGTGAGATAAGAACCCGATCTCCTCTTGCCACACATCGCTTTTGTGTTTCTATCATTTCTAAAAGTTTCGCGTTAATTCATTTCTTCCTGCTGCTGTAATATTTTTACTATGCTACTCTTGGTTTCCAAGAAAAAAACAATTTCATGTAAGATTATTCTAATACAAACATCATGATCCTGTCGCGGACCGTTGATCCGATGCACCTGCACATCGAAGGGGTGGAATATAATTGTGTGAGTTTGGGGGGTTTGCACTCGTGTTCATATATAATGTAAATGGTTTGTTCGCCCTGCCCCTCTTTTGATTTTCATCACGCTTGCTTCACGCTGCTCATAAAATGGACACACAATCACTCGCATTTAAATGAAAGTAAAAATTAATACACAAATTTTTGCACAATACTGCTCGTTCTCCACTGAAAGAGAAGGGTGCAATTACTAATAACACAAAACCTCATTTGTTCGGTTATATTAAGTAAACGTGCGACACTTCTTTCGTTTCCCTTTTACATGATTGTACAACACTACCATCGGATCAACCATTTCACTTAACGATTTCAACAACTTCGTCTCTAGTGAATTGTCCACAAAGACACAAACAATAGTTGCAGCAATCCATACACACAAATAATTGTGCGTGTTTTCTTTTAATATAGAAAAAAAAAAGTTTTCGAAATGGTATCTGCTCGAGCTTCCTTCTAACTGCTCCAACCAAAACGCCCAACACACGTGGCGCGGTACATTAACGCACAAACCACGTGGTGTGAAAAATGATTCTTGTCCAATACTCCTTTAAACACGTTGCCTTTACGGCCCCTTTTTAATCCTAACCGTTACGCTTTTTAAATCGCTTTGAAATCGCTCCATTTTCCAACAACACACTCCTTCTGTTTTCATTCCCTTTTTCCCTATGTAACGCATCAACCGGCCAGCTAAGGTTAGTGGAGTAGCCATCTAAACGATAAATAGAGATATAGAATACAAAGAGAACAACGATATAGTGTTTGTTTTCTAACTGTGCTAATGCCAGAAGCACCACCCACTGAGCTGACCCACCACAAGCTACCTGGTGGTCCGATGCTATGAAATTCGTTTTAAAATCTCCTCCATATTCCGCTGTCTTTACTGTCCCTCTCTTTTTCCTTATCAGTCCCGCTATCGACAACGCAGTAATTTGCGCCCGGCAAATAAGAACACTTTCAGCGGATCAAACGGAACGACAAAGAACTTTCGGTTGCAAAATAAACCACCTGATCCTGTAGCAATTGCTGATCCTGTAACGTTCTGCACACATTGAGCGTACTAAATATATATGTATATGTATATACTTATGCATGTGTGTATGTATGTAAAACTATACTCATCATCTTCAAACTACCTGCCCCATTTTGTTGTCCTGTTATCTCACTCACATAGAATAATTATGTTTGACCTGCTTCTGCATACAGAAAAACAAAACAAAACCAAATACGTAAAATATCCTTCGATTGCGCCTAAATAAGTATCTGTGTATGTTTCTTATTTAATGAAGGCAATACACACTTTCGCCCGCAACGCAACCTAAAGGCGAAAACGGAAAGGCCAGTCCCGCGGGGATACCTCCATCCAGAACGGCTTTTCTGTGTATGTTTGTATGTGTACGTGTGTGTGTGTGTATGTGGGATGGATAAAAGATTACAAACTACTATTAACAATTTGTAAAACGTATTCTTTCATCGCTCTCCTGTCCCTTTTTTTTAACTTTTCTTCATGTTTTTGTCCGGCGATTCTGGCGAATTGATACGGCTCGGGCGTTTATCCTACCAATAAAACTCAACGAGGAAAAACACTTTAAAAGAAGAACATCCCTCTCCCCTATTGGCGCATTATTTTGTTTTTTGTTAAGTTTCCATTCCAAACCACTCCTACCGATAATACACCTCACTGTACCGTATCATGATGGTGCTTGCACTGGCAGTACAGATTGCGCAATGGTGATCCAGTACCGGTGACGTAGCTTTCCAACAAACTGCATGCCGGTGGTATTGCCGACAGACCGTACAACCTTTGTGAAGTAGCCATACTACCGCCACAATCGGACGCTTCGTTCGACTGTTCTTCGAATGGGTGCTTTTCACCGTCCGATCGAACGCACTGCTCGCTTCCTCCATTGCGTCGATGTTGGTACAGCCTACTAGATTGCATGTTCAACGGTATTGGTTGATCTTGGGAACGTGTCACCGATACCGGCGAAATGGATAGTGTGTTGTTGCTGCCATTGGACGACTGTGCAGGTTGTCTTTCGGCTACCGCCTTGCCGGACACTACTACTATCGCGGACGGCTCGCTCGTGGTAATGCGCGGTCCGATGGGTAAAAGGGTTTTGTTGCTATTGTTGCTCCTGCTGGTTGTGTTTGAGGCATTTGTCTGTCAGACAGTAATTTTTGGCAACGCATCATCGTTCGATGCTGTTTGATTGTGCTGATCGAGCAGGGAACCTTGGCGGAAAAAAAGATAGAGAGAGAGAGAGAGAG
>KB695501.1:0-12095 GCA_000349165.1 Anopheles christyi | reverse complement strand
AGGCGTCCTACGCGTTGGCGCCATGTGAACGAGATTTTTTTTTATTCTTCAAAGCACTGGAACCTTGCAGACCGCGTTTGAGGTGAAAGGTAAAGAAAAAAGAGAGACAAAGAGAGAGAGTGAGGAGGAATTGTGATTATTATGATGGTGTTTGGGTGGTAAATGTAACGGTAGCAAAAAAAAAAAAAAAACTAGAAGCCACAAAGCTTGCCAGAAACCTTCTGACACATACGGGTGTGAACAAGATCGATTTCGAATTTCAAGGCTCCCAGGTTTCTTTGCAGGGAGCCTTACATTGAAAGGATGGAAGTATGGAAAGAGGTTTCCTAAGAAAGCTTGTCGTATCGGAGTGAAAAAGAAAACTTTCATCAATCATCAACAAAACCCACACAATTTTCGGTACATGCAGGTGTTTGTGGGATCGCCGTTTTCCCTTTCGGGGAAGGTTTTTTTTAGTACAGCCAAGGAATCTCTTTTTTCTACAGCCATTAGTTTGTTTGTATACATTCTGGTTGGGTGGGAGATGAAATCGGTGTCAGCTCGTAGTACATTTGGATAAATAGATGGAAAGTCTTTCGCCAGTCAGTTTATTTTGCTATGTTGCAGCACAAACGGTATAATACCGTGTTTCATGCGGTTTTCGTTTGAAGTTCAATAAAATGTAATAGTTAAAGCTGAGAAGATTAAATAGGATATGTTTAATTAGAAGCGTGGATGGGAAAATTACAAGGTTTTTTTTTAATAGATATATTCCATGGTAACGTAGAAACAATAATTAAATGCGTAAACTATTTTGGCATGACGTAGTTTTCGCGTACAATGTGAAATTGCTGTTGCAGTTAAGTCGTAATTTTTTTTTGGGGAATTAAAGAGAATTTACCTTTGCTCGCCTTCATAGACCAATTGCTAGTCGAATCATGTAATGCCGAAATGAAAAACGAACGAACCAATCAATCGTTTGTATTCAAGAAGAAGTAACGTTATAATGTATCCTAAATCTAACGTATGGACCATATTTTCATGCGCTGTAATTCGGGAAGTGGTCACGTAGAACAGACCCTTGTGCATGATCCACCTATTCATCCTCACACCAAACCCAACGACATTGCTCAGCTCACATGTAGCTGAACGAAGCAGTTGCAGAACCCGTAGTTGTGTATTTGTTTTCACTTGACATTGCCATGAATTTCGTTATTAATGAAGGGTTCTGGTTGGGGTCGAGATTAAAGGGTTTCTCGTTCGCACGACCGGTCACGTTTGTGTGTGGGCATCTGTGTTGGGATACATCCTTCTTTTTTGCTCTATTTTTACGGCTTCATTCACCAGCGATGTGCGTGTCGATCAACCCAAACAACTATTCGTGCACCCGTGGCAACATTCGTGCAAGTGAATCAACATGGTGTCGAAATCGATTTCTCAATCACGATTGTTGTTACGTTTTGGGCAGCTTGTTGTGTGCTTGCTTGTGTGTATTGTTTCAGAATGAAAGAGAGGTGGTTGTAAGAATGAAGTTGACAAACTACTGGTAAAAGCGTCATCTGTGACAACTCGCATTCGACAGCATAACTCGCATTCGGAAAGAGCGTGGAACGGGGCTAGAAAATCAGAAGTCAATTTAAGGTCGCAGTCGTGTTGCATAATGCACGTTGCAAGGAATTTTTATTTCGTTCTGTACATATATTGTTTAACCAAATCGCTTCATTTCGTGTGCTGAACATATAAACATAGCATGTTAACGGTACACGAGAATGAGTCGTTTCCACCCTATGCCATTCTCTCGTAGAATTTCGTAAAATATCTGAAGGAATTTGAATAAGCCAAGAAAATGCTACCGTTTTAAAGTGAACGTGTCATTGTATATACATCCTTACATGCATATTTTCTGCGCACAAAAGGGCCGCGTGCGATGAAAAGATAACGTACGACATAGAACTGTGGGTACGCAGTATTGTTTACCAGAAATGAAACGATAAATCGCCCCTTGTTATGGTTTAATTAAATTTTTCTTTGTCAGTTTATATAGCAAGAGCTTTTTTCATACACTTTCCCATGTGGTTGTTAGGAAAATGTATCATTCTCCGCCAGGAAGCACAAGCTTTGGGATCGGATTGCCATGCATCCCTTTGCCCTAGCTCAAACGATAAAAGACACATTCGGGAGGACAGTTCAGATCGTGAAATTGAATCAGAATGAGGATACTCCATCTTGGTTTGCGAAAATATATAAATACTAACTGTGAACTGGGATGACAATGCTAGGAAGCAAAGGAGCGCGGGAAAACAATCGTGCCCTAGGGTTCCGTGGAGGGTTTTGACAGATTTTGTTTTGTCTCCTATCGTTCTTCACATAGTGGGAGGTTTTATTTTTTGTCGAAAGCGATCGTGCGGGTTAGCATTCCGGAATGTGAATAACTGTGGAGATGGCGTCTTTGCTCCCGGAATGCAGGATGAATTTTTAAGCTGGCATTGAGGATTCCCAGCCATTCAAGCGCATTAGATTTGCTGGCATGCACACCAAATTTTAGTCGTACCTGCGAGGAAAAGAAGATGGCGAAGAGGAAGCAGAAGCTCATATTTACGGACGCATAAAAAAGGCCTCGCGTCAGCTGGCAAAATTGCCCGCAAGGTTTTACTCAAGAAGGCATCAGAAACAGAATTGCAGAATCACATAAATTCAACTGTCTCTTGGCTATGAAGGGCTGTGTTCTGGCTTGGGTAAGAAGATTCAAAAATGATGAAACAATTGCACAACACACATCCGGCTGCTGTTGGACACTTTTATTTGTTCGATTTTACCCTAGAAGGCGACCGTCAGGGATAAAAGTCAATCTTCGTTAGCACACTGAGCGGCCCTTTTGCTGTGTCATGTTTAAGTGAAACAGGTCATGTCTGTATGATGTCGTCGGATATAAATATCGTGTTTTTTTGTTTATGGTTTTATGGCACGCTGTACATGGCATCAAGATACAAATTCTAGAACTAGACCCGTCGACGTGTATGAACATTGGGAAGGCTCTCTGAAGGGATATGGAAAAGTTTATTGGAAATTTAGCAGCATCAATGACAAACGTACGAGTGCGTAGCAAGCATCTGAATCAATATGTGACAAAGCTCGACTGTAGCCGTCACAGTTGTTCTGGCCTTGGGTGGTACACATACAAATAACAGCGAAGCCTTCTTGAGAAGGAGATCAAATCGCAAACGCATGCTTGCAAAACGGATAACAGATGCCGGCACAGTTTGCATATTAGCTTCAAGGGTGTTTTCAGATGTGCAGCTCTTAGGTTGCGATGATATTGGGGGCAAAACATGATGAATTATTCAACCCCATCCATGTCATTCAATCACGTACAGCGTTTTGATGATATTTTGTCGATGTTGATTGCATCTAATTGGATGTGCCTATAAAGAAGCAAAATGATATGAAATATTACTTTATGATCACGAAGGACATTTTTCAAGCAGATCATTTGACCAAAAAAGTGTGCCTTAGGACGATAAAAATGAATAAATATAATGAATTAATAAAAATCATGCTGCTATACTTCATCCTTCTGGGTTGTTTAACTGAGAATGAATATTCATCGCTGACAGAGGGACACTGTGTCTCTTACTGTCCCGTGTTTCGTACGGTGATAATTGTTTTTACCTGGAGCTCTATTAAAATGTATGCATACTTTTTCTGCTGATCTTCATAAAGAATCATTCACATTAAAAATAAAGCAATCTTCAATTCGCAGTTGGCCCTTAAATGCTACCCATTTTGTTTCTGCTTGAGATGAGTAATTTTCATTCCTTCGTTACGTATGCGTCTTTTTCCGCACTCAAAAGGTTTGCTGCTCGTTTTTTGCAAAATATTTCTTTTGCTTGTTTTTGCTATTAAGAGATGTACATCATCTTTGGAAAACGGAAACAAATGAAAAAAAAAAAAAAGGGAAAATCTCAGAGCGAAGTACGAACCAGACCGCAGCCTTCGTTACGCCATGCGGTAAAAGGTTTCATGTTGCGCTTCGGTGCCATGTATTTTCGCTTGTCATAATGGATTTAATTATGCTCGCTTGAGACCTTCATCAGACACGCGGGCTCCTAAGCGGTGATTTCTTTCGACCTGCATCCGCAATCCCAGAAGAACACACACCCTCACAAAAAAGCAAAAGAATCCACCGGTAATGTTGCACTGGCGGTCGCTCCCGATGTCCTCTTTAAGCTAGAATCTCGTTAAAATTGGAATCTTGACTTGGCACTGCTGGCACGTAAAGCCTTGGCTTGTCATATTTGGTTGTATTTCATTGTAGTGTTTTTTTCGAGCATGATTTTACTCTGTTCTATGCTACACGGTTGGTAGTTTTTCGCTTTTTTACTGCGTAACAGGTTGGCAACCATCCGACAATCAGGAGCAAAACTAAAAGAGAGACTCTACAAAATAAACGTGTTGTTAATGGTGGTCGCTAAGAGAACCGGAACTTTCTTTGTTGTGTGTGATGCCTCGAGTATTTAACATTTTTGTTAATTCGGAACGGATGGATGTGAAAACAGGGAGGGCAAACACGGCCAACCAAATGAGGGTGTTTTTTCTGGAAATGGCAATTTTGTTTTCCGAACAACAACGCCCTTGCTGTGGGTGAATTGGGAGAAACATTTTCAAATATGATCTGTACACATGGGTACACAACTATATTAAGTGATGACGAAAATTGTCAAATATAATCTGTACTCTGTATCTGTATGATCCGTGCAATTTTTACAGTGCTTGGCATATTTACCATAACATGACTATGAAAGCAAATTTTAACGTTGTTGGAAAAACTAATATAAGTAAACTGAATCGAAAAATCAATAGAAGGTAAAGTTTCACGAGGTTGAAAGATGTTTGGACCTTCTTACAGCTAAATGTTTGCAGTGCGGCCTCTAGAGCGTTTCCTTCGCATACGGTATTGATTGTATTAATGAACGCACTGGATGGTTAACCTGAAGAAGGAAGGAGTAGAAAAAAAGTGCAATATAAAATAACGAAATAGGGACCTTTTTGTCCTTTTGGAATCATGTAACCATCACACACATACAATTATAGTCAACCAAAGCTGTGCAAGAAATGAAACTTCCCTCTTCAGAGCAAAAGGGAATTAGATTGAGGAACTGAACACACAGGGCGGGGAACGACAAACAAGATTTGAGTAGGAAAAAAAATCGTTTTAGCCGGCAACAGGCGACTTATTTTACTTGAATTTCTATTCGAATCGTCAGGAGTTCGTGTCTCTTCCCAAACATGTCCTGCGTAGCGTCCGCGAGTGTATTTGTTGGTCCATTTTGTTGATTTTCTTTCGTCCTCTATCTAATGCTAGATAAAGAGAGATGAAAAATAGTAGAAAAACAAAACACAGTCGAGTACTATGGAAATGTTTGCTCCAAGTGAAGGCTGGAAGAGCAATATCCCTTCGGTTGCTCGCTTTGAATGGTGGAATGATTTTTGGGCGCAATGTGACTGGTTTCGCATCTGTTTGTGCATAAATTGAACCATTCCATCTGCCTGTAATATCCTAGAAAGGAGACTGAGGCTGCGCGTTGAACAATGAGGACGAAGGCAATTAATTATAAATAGGCATTTTTCACTTTGCTTGTTAGGTTCGGTGAGCTGGTGTTGAAAAGTAACTAATGGAGAATAGGACGGATAATTTTTACAACTACCTTTCTTTTGTGCGCTCTGTTCGCACCGCTTAACACCTCAGCCTGTCATAAAACATAAAGTAATAATTAGTATCAAAAAGCTTTTGATAGGGAATAATTTCACTGCTGTGGGATGTGGTGCAAATAGTCCGCAATAGATGAATGTCCTTTGGAATAAATGAATGAATGTGTGATTAAATGAAAATGCAAAGAGAGAGAGAACGCAAAAAACGAAGAGATTTTCAATAGTAATTGATTACATAAATTGTTTATAAAAATATACGAATACACCATCCTGTTACTAAGCACGTGACGGAATGTACTATTTGAAAATGTTTTTTTATTTTTGAGATTTCTCAAATATTATAGCTATCTCAGATCATATAGCAATGATTTTGAATAGGCTATATTGTTTTGGTTGAAATAAACACGTACATGAAATCTCCTTGAGATTTTTTGGACATACTTGATGTTTTTATCATTGGAAAGTCACATAGATGGAATACAGCACAACAAAGCATACACATAACGTCGTAACCTCATAAACCTCGTGTTTCAAAACGATGAAATATTTTTAAAATTGTAATGTAATTGTAAATTGTAATAAAACTGCATTTTTGGACTAGATATAACGATGAACATGGAGATTAATTAGAGGCAATGCATAAAAAAATACTCTGATTTGGTTTTTCTGATACATCCAGTATCAACCATAGCAGCAAGGACATTTGACAAAAAGCACAAAACCAAGTGATAATGATAAGTGTAATGATTCTAACTCCTTGATAAAGCCTCAAAGCAACCTAATTGGTCCCGCAATTGATTAAATAATAAAACTTTTCGTCCAAAACAGTTGGGTAATAATGGGAGAAATCACCATTTATTGGTCGAAACCATAGCCATGACAAAGCATTTCCATAAATTGATTAAATAAATTACTCAAAACTCCAGAAAATACTAGGAAAAATCAGGTGCCTAATTTGTTTCTATTGTTAAAAATTCTATTATCAATTTATTAAAGTATTCTAATTTAAAAAAGACATATATATTTACAAGTGTCTGATTTCTAAATGATCCAAGCAAAAAAAAAAAAACTTAATCAAAACCTTCTCAAGTTGTATTTGAAGCACTTAAACAAATGTCGATTAAAGCAAGCGTATGCTTAGAAATTACATAAAAATATGAAATTATTGCCCAAGAGAGCGTTCATTAAATGTAAGGCTATGGCTCCCAAGGGACACAAGAACTGGTGACCCCTGGCCCGGTTGGATGAGCATAACGAAGAACAATTCATCTGCGATACGGACGAAGAAAGAAATAAAGCCGAGTCTGATGAAGCCATTCTCGGGATAAACTTTCGTGTTCTGGGAAACGAGGCGTGCTCAAAAACAAGAAACACTCAACCTTCGATACTTGAGCTTTATCTGAACGAGGTACAAAAGGGATGGTATACGGGTGGGCATCTTTTCAAATTCCAAAACCTCTCGAAAGATTGTGCAAAATAATAATGCTAGGAAGAATGATGTGGAAGGGTGTACATTTTCTGTTCGTTATGGAATTTTCACTTTGTGCTTCTGTGCGGTAGCGAACAGAAAGTATTACAGTAGAAGAGCAATGAAAATGAAAGGTAAAAAAATTCTGCCTTTCTCATGTGCGGCTTTACGAGGTTGCTCCTGGCGCAGGATAGTCGACCGTTGTAGCAAGTATTGTCAGGTATGGGGGGGGAGTGATTGGCTTAGAAATGAAAAGAAACATAATTTCATCGGGCCGCAGTGAACACCGCTTCGCTTGTGAGTGGGAGCAAAATAGTTTTATATTCATGACCGACCAACCCAACACTATCTGAGGAACTGCTCTTTCCGAGGAAGTGTTGGGTGTGTCCTACCCTTCAAATGGAAAGTGTTTGTAACGCGAGGGTGTGAGTAGCAGTGGGGACATGTGGAGAAAGTAAAGCATCATGAGAGTACGGAAAGTAAGAAAAATATGGAAAAACGAATCCCTTTCCTTATATCTTATGCATGTGTGCGTACCCACACGGTCGTATTAATGCAAAGGCGTAGATTGGGTGGTACAAGCCAAAAGAGGCTAGTGATGTGTTGTGGGACTGCGGAGACGCATTTTGTCGGAGCTCCGTTTGGGAGCTGTTAAGCCCGATGATGAGGTCGATTACGATGCAAAACAGAGCCGATGGGGCTAGGAACTTTAAAGGTTAGCTTTCCGGTTCACCACATAACAGCGGACCGAATAATGGTGTTTATGTGTGTAGAAAGGATTTTTGCAAAGAGTAGGGAAAGCGAGTATGTTCGTTTCGAAAGATGAAGAGTTTGGAGATAAACAGTTCCTTCTGTTTCAAATGCTGGGCGCGTGAAAGCATAATTATAAGATGGGAATGTTAGAATTATAAAAGTGCGAGGGTAAGCGTTTGGTCGCATCGAGATAGATGAATTTCCATTATGCATGGAAAGCAATGATCTTCCTGCACAATTCTAATCGGAAATTTTTCGTTTTTTCAACGATAAGGTACGAAAAGTGTGTAAAGGTATCTTTCTCAAACTGAAGTAAAAGCAGCAAAATGAAGAAGTATAGAAACAAAAACAAAAATTGAACAAACTAAAAGCTCATCCATGCGTACAAACATACGACAGCCACATGAAATCAGGAGCAAGCCCAAAAAATAGAACCGTCAGCAAGATGAGCAGGCACGCGCGATGATAAAATCCAAAAGCATCCTTCCTGTTCGTTTGCATTCATCTTGTCGATTACTGGTGAAAATAGACTGGGAAGCATACTAACAAGGATCTCAAGTGGGAAAATAATATTGGTTGGAGGCACACGGACAGGAGCTGATCGTGGTAAGATAGTTAAAATGAACCTCATACATCAACATTTTTGCAGGATATGGAAGGAGTAAAAATTGTGAAGAAAGATGGTTGCACAGTTTAAAGGAAATGATGCAAATGCAAATTTTGTTCTGTGCTTTACTCGCGCTCCAAGTGTGTTGCCGACACAGTGACATATCATTCGCTTCAATAGAAGAAGGAAAAAAGCATGCTACCATCCTTATGATGGGCGATGCGCTCAACGTTATCAGATATTTTTATGTCTAGTCTTCAGGTTGGATCGGCGCCTTGGCAAAGGCATGATTGGGCGCCAGAACTGAAGATGTAGTTTTCTTCTTAAAACTGCTGTTTTTTTTCTTTTTAGCTGTCCTAACTTATCCCGATGGAATGTATTCATGACGGACGTGGTTTAAAAGGATAGCAAGCAAACGATTTGCTCATTTTAAATAGTTTGGCAGTGTGTAAAAAATTAAAAACTTTTCCATTGAACAAGGAAGTGAAGACCATATCGCTATAAAAATAAAACATATTGAGAAAAGAAACTTTGATGTTCAGTTTAATGGAAAAAATCATGTATTTGTGTAAAATAAGTAAGAAGTAGTTCAAAAAAATGTGTGTAATATTATTTTTTAACATTGTTTGTAGATTTTCTTGGAGACTTAAAATAATTCCTGATGTCAATGTGGTTCTCTCATTTAATACCGTTTCCCTCATAAATTAAGTTGCAGCCATATATCCTTTAGAAAATAGGATTCTTTCCAATGCGCTATTAAAAAAAACACAGAGGAAGAGCAATCTCTTCCTTTAAATAAAGGAATAGTCTGAAGTTTGATGAAAAAAACATATGTAAAACAAGTTCTATGCGTTTACATGGAACTAAAATTCTTTCTTAAAGATATTTGACAAGTGAGAAACATAGGATGGAACTAAGATCCTCGGTAGACAATTGAGAAGAGAGAATCATAGGATGAGTGATTTCCTTCTACATTCCTGAATAAAAAAATTGAGTTACCTACACGAAACTGGGGAGGGGGAGTGGATTTTAATAAAGCAAGCATTTCAAACTATTTTGTCCAATAGACAGCTTAAGCATGAATAATGTTTTACTCCTGACCGGACGTTGTAACCTGATGCTACGTCGTGTTTAGGGTGGTGTGCAGGAATTTATACGATATTAAATATCTTCAAGATGTGTTAGCGATATGCATTGATCACTGCCGAGTGGAAATGTTGTGTAATAGAGGCAAAATTTGACCCACATTCTAAAGGAAGGGTTTTCGTATAAGTGAAAACCATATGGGAATATTAAAGCTTTAACCACTCGTTCTGCACGGAATTCTTTCATCTTCAAATTTAGAGAGATCTTTTATAGTACATTTGCTGCCTGCAAGAGCTTTCTACCTTGGATGCAATTTATTTAATTGCTTGAGCACATTTTCGCATCTTCCGAGAGGGAATTTGCCATATACTTTCCTATTTTTTCGATGCGTTTGAAGCAAATGGTGGGATATATCGTGCAAAAGATAGGCCATTTGTCAAACGTGAAGCACAACCAAAGCCGGTCGTTATGTTAGAATTGAACGGCTCGAAACTCGAGATGGATTGTTGAAGACGTTATCGTTAGAAACGAAAATTCTTTTTAAAAACTTTACCATTTTTGAAGCTCAAAGCGGTAGGGGATATATTGAACGAAAAGATAGTCAACACGAGCGCAAAATGCTTGTGGGTGGAGTGGAAAAGCATTCCTCTCTGTTAGTCAAGCGCAATTTTCATTTGATAAAGTACACATAAATCAGGGCAGCGGAAATTTTACGTGATTGAACGAAGCGATGGTTACACCGGTATTAGATAGCAGTGGTATGCCAAAGAACCTCCTTAAAAGTTCGTTTGTTGCTGGTGTCCGAACAGTATAAAACGAAGCTTGTGAAACTCATTAATCATGATGGTGCAAATCCTTCGAAGCCTCTACGAGACAGCTGACCGTAAAACGAAATGGATTCTGAAAATTGTTTAAAAGAAGAATTTCTACAAGCCGTCACATTATATGGCGAATGGTTTAATCTTGGACTTATCGTCATTCCATAGATATGTTGCACATGCTTTCTTAGGATCTGGTGTGCTAATTTAAATTTTGTTATTTTTTCAGCATAATTTATGAAATAAAATATTTGATGTAGTTTTACGCCTGAGAATAAAACTTGTCTACGTATGTTTCGTTTGGAATATTATTTTATGCTATCGTTCAAATGTATTGGCTCGGAATGATCAAACACCATCAGAAGAGTATTTTCAGAAATCGTCTGCAGCTTCTCATAAGCCTTTGAAGCAAGCATAAAAATGTCAAAATACAGTTTTTCACATTTTGTAGAGAAAAATACTGTCTTACTTTTTCACTTTATTAATATGTGCTTAGCGCTTAAGTACCATTTCAATCACATTGAGCAACATCGTTAGGCAAACATAATTGAATGGTTTTGTGCCATGATACATTGAGTATTTTTACTTGAACATTGGGATGGAATTGAACACAGTAAGCAAAACAAGAATAAGAAAAACAGACACTTTTACAATTTGATGTTTTTTTTTCCATCAGATGAAATAACGATAACAACTCATACCGGAGGAACAGTCAGGCGTCAAATTTGATGCGCTTCATTACGTAACGCTCTCGACAAGAAGCAATGTATGAGGTCGTACGAACAGATACTATTCTCCTGAGTATCGACAAGCAGAACAAGAAAATAAGGTTTCCAGGCAGGAATCAGCACGTCTTCCCGTCTGATGGACGGAATAGGTCGTTGGCGGGTGATTGAGCAATGTGCGTGTGTCTCGTTGTATGGCAGATTGGGTTCGTTTGGCGAAGGACACAGTGTACTTCAAAACCGGCGTATATATGGCAGTACGGTATGTGTACCTCTATAGAACACACCCCACCGAATGGAATGTGCCCACACTCGTCTTCATATAGCCGTAGTTGCTTTGGGTTGCTGCCGAAAGAATTCGCTAGCGGTGGA
Organism: Anopheles christyi; assembly: GCA_000349165.1. NCBI lineage: Eukaryota > Metazoa > Arthropoda > Insecta > Diptera > Culicidae > Anopheles > Anopheles christyi. The sequence continues at coordinate 578 of KB695501.1, read as the reverse complement.
AATGCTTTTTTTTTTTAAAGAAAATGTCACTCAGCGGGTAAAGAATTTCAGCTCAAGGGGCTGCTTCCTTCGTCACTCGCTTGACAGCTTTGAAACATTTTCGTCGTCTTGCTTCGACTGTGAAGTGAAGAGCAGCAGTTATCGAAACGGTGGCTAGGCAACTTGCTGAAAGCTGTTTTGCAACGAAATGAGCGGCTTGGGTGAGAAAATTAGCATGTGTCATAAAAGTTTAATGCTCCGTCCCAAAACCGACCACTTGCTAGATGGTGAATTGAGTTGAGTTAATGACTTCCCATAGCGTGTGCGCTTCCATCCTATCGATGACGTGAGGAAACCTGTCGCCTTACTTGAAGATGATGAAATGTAAATTCAATTTACCAAACCACTTTCAAGCACATAGTACACACCGATAACGGCATAATAGTTTGATTTAAATGGGTTGTGAACTATAGATGATGGCGCAAAAAAAAAAAAAAAATGGTGGCGTGCAGACAAGACCAAATAGGAATGCTTTCTTCAAGTATCAGCATTATTCTACTCGGAACTGCTCTTGGATAATGTAGTCCACCTTATTTGTG
>KB695490.1:0-12005 GCA_000349165.1 Anopheles christyi | reverse complement strand
ACCTTGACGCGAGATACGTTTTTTTTTCTTTAAAGCTCTATACGCTGTTGTATCGCGTTCTGGCGGAAGCTCATCTAAGTCAAATGAGAGACTAAACACACACACACACACACCAGAGCATGTGCGCAAAAGATGAAGCGTTACCCCTTTTCCGTCTTGTGTACGTGCTGTTTCATCAATCAACAGGTGGTTTACCTTTCGGTGTGCAACGAATTAGAAGCAGCCATACAGCGCAACCATCAAGAATGGCCAAAATGGCACTTTAGCAACGAGTGTACGGTCCAGAGCAAGTTGAAAGCAAAAAACAAACGAGAATAGGCAGAGGTTGGAAATAATTGAGGTAAGTCAAATTGCCGAGGCGTCAGCATGCACAGACCGGTTAGCGCAACCTCTAGGTTGGAGTACCGCGAGCGCCAACACTGGCCAAAACTTCTTCATTCACATGCATTCCCATCCGCAACTACACTGAGCAATCGTTCGCCAGTAATGACACTTAATTTTAAATGATTGAAAGCCACCATCGAAACATCTCCTTTCTAAACCTCCCCACTCCCACAATCATCGAATCATACGCAGCATGAATATTTGATCATCCACTGGTGGCAAAACCCCGCTCCCTTTTTCTTTCTCACTTTCAACACACATTCGCCTCAAGCGCCACCGGGCGGGTGAGGGTCAATTTAAATACTCGTCGCTGTCCTCGAACTGCCCGGCCACACGCATGGAAAGAGTGTGGCATGCAATGGAAGGGTTACCGTGCACGAGGATATTGATTTTTCTCCACACCGTATCGGTACGTGCACGAGTTGTTTGTAGGCTGCAGCCCGGGGTTAACCGGCAAAACTGCCCTACCTTGCAGCAAAAGCCCGACGGCAAGGGCTGTGCTTGGTGCTCAGATTTTGACCTAGCACCGATCGCGCACCGCTCTACAGACACTGCCGGCCCAAAAGGTCCAAAAAAAAAACACGCGTACCTCCAGGCGAATGATCGCGAAAGGCTAAACGTGTTTGCGTATATATTGCTGGCTTCCTTCCTTGTTTGTGAATCCTTCCGTGAAGATGGTCACGAGTGGGGGATGCCATCGATCTGCTGGGTGGTGGCACACCTATATAGAGTTTTCGGTATTTTTTTAATCGATTCTATTTCTGTTCAGGAAGACGTTGCACTATCTTGTTTAACGGTTCCAATTCCGTGTCTCGCAACACACCGTTAGTGTACGAGAATGTCTTAAAGGGGGTAACAAACCAAAACAAGCCAGTCTTCCTTGTTTGATAACTATATGCTTTCATTAGCATGTTTTTGCATCGTATCTTTCCGGTTTGGCTGGCTGTTCGTGCCTTTCGGTTGAATCATTCTTCTGCTCTGATCTAGTGATGTTGTTTGAATCTGAAAATAAATCCGTCTCAAACGGCAACAAAGTTTGCCTTCTGCCAGCGTATGTTTATGCTTCACCTTTAAACACTCGCCGTTGAAGATCACGCACTTGATCCAAAAGCGACGGCTTACAGCGAATGTATCCCACGCTGAGTGGCTCATTGCTCAAGCCGATGCAATCCGAAACAGTAATTTGATTGTATCGAAGGTCATGTTGGGTGTTTCTTTCACGGCACTACACGGTTTTGCAAAGAGAAAGGATGCAGTTATGGATGTGAGCGTGTGTGAAGGCTTTACACAGGCAAGAAAACGCGATAAGGGTAGTAAATGGTGTCATCCTTTACCATATAAGTATTTAATTATTACAGCTTTATTGTTTTGCATTGGACAACTATTTACCCCTCCGGGTCGTTGTTAAATATTTGGGGACACATACACGCATGCAAACAAGGTGAGATAACTAGTTCTGGTGGCACAAAATAAACACTGTTAATCAAATCGTCATTGACCGAATAATTTTCCCGGCGATATTTGTAGCAGCGGTCAAACATTCAGATTCCATTCCAGCAAAACAAGTTTGATCTTACTGTTGATTGATTGGGTTGAAACGAATTCAGGGTCTCGTGGGGTTTTTTTTTCGTTTTATCCAAAAATCAAACGCTTATCGCAATGCGAAGGAATAATGTGCTGATTTTAATTGCGAATTGTGTTGTACGTTATCTGGACTGGGATTTCCGCCGTTTTATTTGTCAGAAAAATCAGTTGTTGTATTGATCATTTCTTTGTTTGTACAATTCAAGGTCAGCCTGTAATGCGTTGTAAAAATGTGATTTTTAATTGGTTCTCTGGTAGTCCAACACCAGGTAACACTTAAAAGGGATAACTTACAGGGATACTTTCTACAATTATTGCTAATAATCTCCGTGGTCATGCCAGTCGTATACAAGCTTCGGAATTATTTTACCTCGTTCTGGCTTGTAGGATACGGCGCATCTATAGGACCACAAGGCTCAACCTACACTAATGGCTTTTTTTATAAGGGCAATAAATAGGTCACAGGAAATCAGTGAAATTGATTGAAGGTTTTTGGAAGACCTAAATTTTCCATTTGTACAGCCGAAAGAGAATAATTACAAGTTATTGCATTGCTCCTTAACTTTCGTATAACGCTGGAAAGGATCAAGTTGTTTCAATAATGCTTATTACTAAATGAAAAAGTCATAATTTTAAGTGTAAATGATTTCTAAACAGAGAGCACGTGGTGTTGCGAAATAAGATAAAAACCCGCGCATTTCGATGTTTGTGCGATGTTTTGGCAAAAGCGGTTTGAACCTCAACGTCATTCGGAGAAATGTCAAATTACATAAACATGACATAACTTTGGGAAATCTTTTGTTTTGGTGCTATTTGAAAGTAGTGCAAGGAAGGGCTCGATCCGGCTGTGTAGGCTAGATAAATGAATAGAAAATGGATACTTTCGGTCGATACAGTTCCTAGAATGTTATCACCTCGGCACCCACTCAACAGCTGGCTTGGGCGAGCGATATTGCTACGATACTTTGCACCACCGCAGCGATGGATCAGCTGTTCCGCCGCGTCGCTTCGCAATCATTACGATTCGCTTGGCGTAACCCCGAACGCGACACAGAACGACATTAAGCAAGCGTACTACAAACTGTCCAAGCTGTACCACCCGGACAAAAACAAAGGCAGTGAAGTTGCGGCAGAAAAGTTTCGCGACCTCACGGCAGCGTACGAGGTTTTGGGCAACTATCGTCTAAGGAAGCTGTACGACAAGGGCATACTGCATACGGCGGGCAGACAGTTTGCGAGCGAAGCACCAAGTGAGGGGATGGAGCCTACCGAGGATGATCCCCAGACGCGGTTCTATAAAAAACGTATGACCCGCACGCAGGCACCGACGGCGACGGGACGCACGCCGATCTACGATTTCGACGAATGGTCTCGAAACCATTACGGGAGTAGATTTGACCAGAAGATGAAGGCGGAAGAGCGGTTTAAAAAGAAAGCCGAACGAGAAGAGATCTTCAAGTCGCGAATGCAGCATGAGTACATCATATTTCCGCTTCTATTCATCTGCGTAATGTACTGTGTGATAGTGTTCCAGGAGGGGACTTACGATACTCCGAAACCGGTAACGAAGAGTGAGCCTTAGGAAGGCTCCCAAAAGGGTAACGATTTGTGTGAAAGTGCAGGTGTATTATTTATCTGTAAATATTTTAGAACAATAACAACATCCAGATGGCTCTTGTGCTTTGTCAGTTCAAAGCCAACACATTACAATGGAAAGCGTGTGTTTTACTCCTTTATGAAAACAATCTGTTTATTAATTTCAAAAGCGACCGCTACGTTTTCTTGCCGTGAACCGAGAGTCTCGACGCGTTTCGTCACCCTGCTGCCTTCGTCGTTCCTTCTTTGCCAGCACCCAATCGCGAGATTTTTTTAGCGGTCTGCCACGTGCTCTTTTCGCGTACTCCATCTGTTTCCGGTTGTACGCAACCTGTCCTTCACTTTCTTCAGTGCCAAGAGCTGCCGGAAGCTTTGCTACCCCACCAGTCATCAGTACGAGGAAGTATTTTTTCGCCTTGGTTGAGTTGGGATAATCCACCACTATGCCACCGTAAAACCCGGCTTTCATGGCCTGGGAAGTTACCAGTTCGATCTGGTCAGCATTTTCCGGATAAAACTGAAACACGGCCCTGGCATTGCGAGTCTGTAATGTAAAAAAGATTTGGTAAAATGCAAGCTCCAAATCCATTCACACGACAAGACACTTACCAAACTGGAATATAGTGTGCTAAAGAACTGATACAGTCGCTTCGGTGGATTGTGTGATTTTTTATCAGCATTAAAGAGCCACTGCAGGGCTGATATGGAAACGGCACCATCAAATGTGCCTGCCTTGAACGGCATTCCCTGGCCCATATCACCGAGTGACAGATCACCCTCGACTTCCCGTTCGACGGCGACCTCCAGCATGTGGTTCGATATATCAATACCGATCCACACGTGTCCTTGTTCTTCGAGCACACTTCCGGACAACCCGGAACCACATCCAACATCCAGAATTAGCTGAGGTACGTCATCGTCCGGATCAAGTGCCAGTAGCTCGATGGCACGCTCACACATCTGTACCTGGATGTCAATAATGCGGGTGTTGTTTGTATACTTTTGCGCTTCATCCTCGTTGTAGAACTGTAATAAACGAATATAGAGAATTATCATGTACCGTAAAAAAACTGTGTTGTGTTGCTTACAATCTCCGGTGGAGCGATATGCTCAGGACGACGGGACATATTTACGGAATTCTATACGTGCGTGGATTTGTTTTGATTGTGAAGCGCATGTGGAATTATTTCGATGGATATGGGACACAGAGTTATCTTATGGTCATGGTGAGCTGACAGTATAATAACTTTATGTAGATTGAATGATAATTTAAAAAAAAGTCATCAAATGTGGAGTGTTATCAAATTCAAACTGATGATCCTGCAGAAATCAGTTTTATTAGATCATTATTTATGAAGTCATTTTACAAATATATAAAAATATTGAAAATGTATTAGAGCAAGGGGTAGGAATATAGTCTCTTGTCATTGCTTGACACGACGGTTGACAGTTGGCCATTGACAGCAGTTTGTTGACAATCTGTTCGGAAAACTTTGTGCGCCTGGGTTGATTAGCCGACAAAACATCTGTTTTTGTAAGTTTAAATTTTCGCCCAAATTTTGCATGAAATAGTATAATTTTACCGCAAAAATAATTTGTTAACACGTCCTGGAGCGTAACAGCTTGAAGCGTCTATCATTAAAGTCACATTAAATAGAATAAATCTAAAGTAGGTTAGTAGATTAGAATTGTGGATAGCATTGGTGTGTGGGGTGGAGAGGCTGGTGGGTTCGGGAATGCAGAACGTTTTAAAAATAGAAAATTTTCAATTTTCTTTCCCTCAGCCGGACACTAGAGGAAACCTCATCTATTACCGGATTGCATGAGAAAGTTGGAGAACTGTCTAGAACACTGACAGGAACTTAATAAAAGGGCAACCGAAACCGTGCTCGCAAGTGATTCATACGGAAGAAAGTGAACGAGTAAGAGGTAACCGTGGAAGGTAATAATTTAAAGTGAAGTCAAGTGATATACATAACAGAAACACCGGTATAATGGTTGCAACGGAGACACAAGCGATGGCCGAAGTAGATGAGGCAACCGCGTTCAAAGAGCGTGGCAATGCGGAATTCAAGATCGATTGTTGGGAGGCAGCTATCAAGTGGTACACGAAAGCGATCCATGCCGGTGAGAAGCATAAGGATTTGCCAGTGTTTTACAAAAACCGCGCAGCAGCTTACCTAAAGCTGGAGCAGTTCGAAAATGCCCAAAAGGATTGCACTCAATCGCTAGAGATCTGTCCGAACGACCCGAAAGCACTGTTCCGCCGTTTTCAGGCGTTCGAAGCGTTGGAACGGTTCGAGGAAGCCTACAAAGATCTGCGCACAATCCATACGAACGATCCAAACAACAAAACGATTAAGCCACATCTGGAGCGAATGCATGCCATTGTACAGGAGCGGGCCCGGCAACGTGCCCAAACCTCGAACAAGGTGACTAAAATGTTCGAAATTGCGTTCGACATCGGTGCGCCAACGGACAAGCGCGAACAGGCCATGAGCAATATCGTCGTACTGGCTCGTGAGCTGGCCGGTGTGGAAGTGATGATGAAGGAGGGCATTGTAACGCGCATCGGAAAATTGCTAAAGGTGGAGAAAAACAACGAAATCATCACGAATGCGATCCGCGCAATCGACGGCATGTGTCTGAAGAGTCCGGAGCGCACGAAGCAGGTCATTAACGAGCTGGGTATACCTTGGTTCCTGCAAATTCTTGACTGCAACGTGGAGGAACGCGTGGCAGCTTCTCAGCACTGCATGCAAACCGTGCTGAACTCGATCTCGGGCATGGAAAACACGGAAGACTCGAAGCCGATCGATGCGCTAGTAAAGGAAAACCAACAGATAGTTGAAACGCTGCTCACCTGCCTGCTCTACTCGGTGACGGATCGTACGATCACGGGAATGGCACGCGATTCCATCATGGAGCTGCTGATTCGAAACGTCCACTGGAAGACACTGAACTGGGCGGAACGGCTGGTCGAACTGAAGGGTCTGATGCGGCTGATGGATGTATGCTCGGAGCTGGAGGAGTACAAGTATGAGAGTGCGATGAACATTACTGCATCGTCACGAACGATCGCTACCGTGTGTTTGGCGCGCATCTATGAAAACATGTACTACGATCAGGCTCGCGAACGGTTCACCGAGCAGATAGCGGACTTTGTGAAGGACAAGCTGCTAACGCCCGACCACGAGTCGAAGGTGCGAGTCACGGTGGCCATCACGTCGCTGCTTCTCGGTCCACTGGACGTTGGCAATACGATCGTGTCGCGTGAAGGTGTGCTCCAGATGATTCTTGTCATGGCCCAGTCAGACAACTTGCTGGAACAGAAGGTAAGTGTACTTGTAGAGAATATTTGTTTTATTCGGCTAATAATTGCGTCCCAATTGTTGTTCAGGTTGCCTGCGAGTGTTTGATTGCGGCAGCATCGAAGAAGGACAAAGCGAAGGGTTTGGTACAATCGGGAGCGGAAATCTTGAAGAAGCTGTACACCTCCAAGAACGAGGAAATTCGTGTCCGTGCTCTGGTGGGCCTGTGCAAGATTGGTAGCTCTGGTGGATTGGACGCCTCGATTCGTCCATTTGCGGACGGTTCGACGAAAAAGCTGGCGGAAGCATGCCGTCGCTTCCTGGTGAAGCCGGGCAAGGATAAGGACATCCGTAAGTTCGCCGCCGAAGGTCTCGCCTACCTAACGCTCGATGCCGAGGTGAAGGAGAAGCTGGTGGAAGATCGTCCCGCCATTCAGGGGATGATCGAGCTGGCCAAAACGGGCGACCAATCGGCACTGTACGGTGTGGTGACGACGCTGGTAAACCTGGTGAATGCGTACGACAAGCAGGAGTTGGTGCCGGAGCTGGTTGAGCTGGCGAAGTTTGCGAAACATCACATCCCCGAGGAGCACGAGCTGGATGATCCCGATTTTGTGAGCGCTCGCATCATCATACTGGCCAACGAGGGTGTTACATCCGGTTTGGTAGCACTGTGCAAAACGGAAAGCGACAATTCGAAGGAAATGATTGCACGCGTCTTTAACGCGCTGTGCAGCGAGCAGGAGGCACGCGGCAAGGTGGTGCAGCAGGGCGGTGCAAAGGTACTACTGCCACTGTCCCTTAACGGCACGGCCAACGGGAAGCGGCATGCGGCCCAAGCATTGTCACGCATTGGCATCACCATCAATCCGGAGGTTGCATTCCCGGGCCAGCGCAATTTGGAGGTGATCCGACCACTGATGAATCAGCTCCATCCGGACTACAGTTCGCTGGAAAATTTCGAAGCACTGATGGCACTGTGCAATCTGGCCTCGATGAACGAATCCACCCGGCAACGTATTCTGAAGGAGCAGGGCATGGTAAAGCTCGAATCGTACATGGGAGAGGACCATCTGATGTTGCGCCGGGCCGCCACCCAGGTAATGTGCAACATGGTACAATCGCCGGACGCGGTAAATCTGTGCGAGAAGCAGAACGATCGGGTAAAGATGCTCGCGCTGCTGTGTGAGGAGGAGGACGAGGATACAGCGCTGGCGGCATCGGGTGCACTCGCCTATCTGACCTCCGTTTCGGAGCGGTGCTGCGAGAAGATGTTCGAACCGGTCGCCTGGCTAGAGGTGTTCCATACGCTGGTGGCGAATCCGAGCCCCGGTGTACAGCATCGCGGCACGGTGATCATACGCAACATCATGAAGACGAACAAACAGTTGGCGTCGCGGTTATTCGACACCGACCTGCTGCAGATGCTGTTTGGCGTTACGCAGCTGAACGACGAAAAGCGAGCAAAGGCGATCGAGTGTGCGCAGGAGTGTTTGAAGCTGGCGGAAGAATACCGGCTAATACAGGAGAATGCCGATGCGGATCTCGCACCGGACGTGTTCAAGCAGCAGGAAGCGACGATCGAGGAGATCGACAATTGAATCATCGGTCATGGAAGGACCAGCAAACAAGTGCATTACAAGGATTTTTTTTTAATTACGTCTATAGTTTACCTAGCATTGTGTGTATCGTTTTCCGCCCGGGAAACGTGTACCGTTTAATCGACGTGCTCTCGTGACGAGAGTGATCCGTACCGTACTTAATACCGAGAAAGCAGGAAATGCAGTTAACTTTTTCGGTAGCATTGTCGTGTCAAGTCATATTTTGATGTTTTGTCTTACAAGATATTTATAATAAAGTAATATTGAAAAAAATTTCAATAACAAATGCGTTACTACGACCAATTTATAAGATGTAACAATTGAACTGATGAACCATGTCCTTTCTGCAGGGGAAAAGTGTGTTTCTCACCCGATGGATGAATGTGAGAAATTGGAATGAATAGTGAGTGAAGCAGAGTTATCACTGATGACTGGGGAAAAAAGTTGCCCCGTAATACCGTCATTGAATTCACGCCATTCACCTCGAATGAAGTAAATGACACGGCAGGGGAAAAGTGTTTTCCATCAGGTGAATGAATGTGAGTAAAACACAACGTCAATCTCACTAGTGAGTGAAGCGTGGGGAGGAAATGAATGTGTCTCACTTTTTCTCATCAGGAGAAATGTGCATTTTCTCATTGCTCAGCATCTTCTCCGCATTGTAATCTTCTCAGTTCATAAAAATGAGGAAAACTATTGAGAGAGAAAGGATGCATTCGTGGTTCGTAAGCGCCAGTGCCGGTGAGTAAAAGTTTCCTTCGTCCCAAAATCACTCTCCAGTGCGAATCGAAACGAGCTTACGGACTGAATTACGTTCGTTGTTTCGTTCGGCTTGATCCTTTGGGACTGGGGCAAGGTAAATTATGTTGACATCGCGTTACCACCCCAGTGCCACTGTACGCCGTTGAGCATTCGTTTGTACCGGGGGCACAAATAAAATAGTAACACAATTTATGTGTGACCCTTTGGCCTACACAACACAAGCAGTTAATGACGAGCGCCAGCAATTTGTTGACGCATGCAAAAGGGTTAGAAACGCAGAAGAAACTCCACTTTCTACTAACGCTCACGTGCTTGGGGAATGTTTTGCTAGGAAAGTTTTACGATTAATTTGAAGCAACTGTTTAAAGGGTATCATATATCCGCGTCTCAAACAACCGGTGGGTTTTGTTTTTCGCGCAAACCGAACTTGTCGTTGGAGTAAAAACGCATCAAAATGGTCGCGTGTTGTTAGCCAATTGTCATTAGGAAATGGTTGACAGTTATTTTGCGTCCTCGTTAGTTTTTCGATGTCTTTGTTTTTCTTTTTTCGTAAACGTTCCTCAATGTTTTTTTGGTTTGTTTTGGAAGGTTTTTGTTTTCCCTGAGCTATCCCTTTTAAATGCTCTTTTTTCTTCTACTCTTTAAGAGCGTTCTATTTGCTCATTGTTTGGTTTTTGTTCGTCAGTTTTGGTTGTTTAACGATGTAAAGCTATGTTTCTTATGGAATTTTTTCAGCTATCTTTTCTATTCAGCATTCTTGCCTAATCGTTTGTTTCTGTTTAGTGGATCGAATAAAATCCTACACATTCTTTTCCCAGGGATTTGGAGGGCTGCGTGATTAATGAATGCACACTAGGACGATAAAAGAGAGGCATAATTTGAATAATCAGGAGTATTAACAAAATGTCATTCTCTACACAACTTCCTTTATTTGTTTATTTTTTTTATGTTTCGAAATCTGTTTTCTTTTCTGTTTTCTTCTATAGACTTAAATGATGAACTATCGGTTTACCACCGGTTTGTCTTGCTGTTTGAATCCTTTTTTTAATTTTTATTAAGAATTTAGATAATATTGATTCTGTAGACCTGCAAATATTAAGCGAATGATGTTTTGATTTTAAATATTCGAACAGTAAACAATTTACAACAAAATAATTATATTCTACAACACTTTTAATGCGCAGAAAAAAAAATTCAATCGAAAAGATATTTTCAAAGTATATGCTGTAACCTCACTCAAAGGATTAAGGGGTGGATTATTCAGTTTTGCTGGCCGTTTTGCCCACCAGCTTCAGCGAAACAAATGACCCTTTTGGAAATAAGTTGATCGGTTTATCCACTTCACAACACTTTCACCCAACAACGATCCAGGCGAGACAAAACTGGTGATCACATAATGCGAAAACAATAGGCGAAAAAAGAAGGAGAAAAAAAAACACACTGAATAAAAAACAAAACTTTTGTCATTAATCTAATTTTCGTAGGCTTGCGAGAAAGCAAAAGCAATAGACAACACACACAAAAAAAGGGAAATGCAACACAACGCGCGCCTTTTTTTGCATAGTATTTTCTAGCGAAGAAGCGAGAAAAAAGCGTCTCGACTCGATGGGGTTGAAATAAAAATGGCCAAAAATGGGGGAAGGATATTGTAGGATAGTGTGCTGTCAGACTTGGGGCTATTTTCTTCTAGCGAAAACCCCACTCACGGGTCGTGTCCTGTGGATCACGGTCCGTTCCCATGCTTTCCCTTCCTTCCAGAACCCCAAAACAACGGCTCGAGATGGTGTAGATTACGTTATGATTTCATTGCCCATGCCCATGAAACGCTCCCCGGCAGTACAATCTGGCCATACCGAAACCGATGTCGACGACACTGGAATGGGGATTTTTGGCCAGATAAAATAAATTATCCCACCACTTTGGGCCGATCTTTTGTTCTTTCGGGCCTTGTCCTCTTGTGTCGTGGGTTTGTTTTTTTTTCTTCTTTCGTTTCCTCGGTATTACGTCCCCTACATATCCGGAGGGGGTGGATGGGTAAAAGGGGCTGGTCAGTCGAGGCGACGGAGTTGACACTTGGTTTCGGCGAAAGGTCTATGATTTTGCTTTATCGCTGGATAAGCCGTACGGGAAAGCTAGATTTATGGCCGCTAATACCAATTATTCGACTTAGCCGGAAAAGTCCGGCCCGACCGTTTTGTGTTTTTTTTTGCTAAACAACGGAAAGTGCCTTAAAGGGGGGAAAGTGCGAACGAGCATCTGCTTCTTAGCTTACAGCAGGAAGGGAAGAAAAGGAGAAAGTTTGTGGTGGGTTTTTTTCTGCTGGTGTTGGCTATTTTTCGATAACCGTGACGACTCATTTTCTGCTACCCCTAAACCTCCCTTTCCTTGCCATTGTTTTGGGCTATATCAGCTAGTTCGCAATTGAGGCATTTCCACCGGACGGCAGCGATACTGTGCGTGGTAAAGTTTACGCAAAGAAATCCAACGCAGCGCGAAAGTTATGAATAACTGCTGGCGTGTCCGTTGGTCAGTTTGGAAGGCGTCTGTCGATGTGGGTCGTCCTTTGTGGGAGAAAACAGAGCGTTGAAGAAGTTTTTGTGGACTGTATGATAGGTTTGGTCTTTATATACACCCTTATCGTTGTAGCTTTTATGAAGATTGTAATATTTTTTTAGTTGTTGAATGTACCACAAGAAGGTTGTATTAAGTGATATTTTTGAAGTAATTGTAAGCTTAACTATAATTGTAGCTATTACTGTACTTGAAA